>APFE031230998.1:2105-33599 GCA_000404065.3 Pinus taeda
TAGCATATAAAGTGTGTCTAATGGAGTAGGAAGATTGGAAAGTCTTGTGATCCTTGAACTATGTTACAAGGCAGAAACCCAACGGGGCAAGGTACGTGCATCCCCACAAAGGGGTCACAAATACAAAAGTTGGTATTGGCTAGTGCCTTGAGCTAGAAAATTTCCTTTACCCTTGTATTAACAGTGAATCTGGAGAGGATTCTAATATTATATTTATAAGATTTATATCATTTAAGATTGATGAATAAAATTCATGAGACATGAGCTAGAATGTCCTTGCAAGGTGGTTGTTGATTATTGGAAGCTATGATGGCCATTATGTCAGGCCAGATGGCCGCACTCCCTTGATCGTGAGCACGATTGTGATCGAGATGGAAGACTTCATAGTCTAGATTTATTGTTTAGCAACGATAGTTAGTGGTTTCATTCACAAAAGCTTCTATTTCACTAATCGTTTTTATAGAGTTGTGATTCACAGTGTTAAGTATAGCAGCTATGACACTTGAATGAAGACAAGCATAGTAGAGGTATCAGACTCTACTATAAGCTTACCTGCATATTATAAGGGAATTGATTGGCTTTTTTATAATTTTATAAACAAGTTCCATGTCATGGAAATGTGAAAAAAAAACAGTGATATTGCCACCATGTTGCTCTTGTCATATATGGTTTTATACTTTTTCAAACAATTCTCTAAGAGTTCACAATGCTAAGATTCACTAGGACTTTACAAAGTTTTATTATTTAGTGAAATACTCGCCAAGATCTTACAAGATTTTATAATTGAGTAAAATATTCGCCATGCCTGGTGAGAGATTCGCCAAAAATTATATATACATATTATATTATTGATAAAATCGCCTTCCATTTTTCCTATATACCATGGAGATTCGCCCATTTATTATAAATATAAATTTAGGGGAGGTTCTTAAAATTTTCCCTGGGTGAAGGGTTCTCTGCTCTAGTTCATTGTCGACAATGGGAGAAAAAAGCATTTCAGCAAGATTGGTTTGAATTATGGCTATCACCAGGTGCCAATAGAACCCACAAATGTATGGAAGACCCCTTTCAAATCCAAGGAGGGCTTTTTTTAACTGCTTGGTCATGCCTTTAGGGTTGAAAAATCCCCCCTAAACGTTTTATGAGTTTGTTATATGACATCGTACAACCCTTTACCAACTCATTTGTTGTTGTATATCTGCATGACATCATCATCTTCAACAAGATTTGGGAAGACCACTTGCGACACATTCAACAAGTGCTTCAAACCCTCCAACAACACAAACTATGTGCTACCTTAGAGAAATGCACCTTTGGCATGAGCTAAGTACAATATTTGGGTTACATGATTGATGAGAAAGTAGTGCATTTGGATCCAGCTAAGATCCAAGTCATTAGGGATTGCCCAACCCTAACCACTCTAACTAAGCTTCGCAGCTTTTTGGGCCGTGCCAATTTTTATTGGAGGTTCATGTTGGGATTCTCTCATATCACTTGCCCTTTGAGTCAAGTTACTAAGGGCAAAGCGAAATCAAATTTTTTCTAGTTTGAACCCAAACAGAAGGTGATTGTTGAGCTAAAGCACTGCCTTTGCTCCGCACCAGTACTGGCATTGCCATACCTACAACAACCATTTGAAATTGAGACAAATGCCTCTATCTATGCTTATTGGTGCAGTTCTCACCCAACAAGTGCATTCCGTGGCCTATCACAATGAGACACTTTCTAACACAATTTAGAAATACCACACCTACAATAAGGAGATGTATTCTATCATGTTGCCTAGCCATCATTGGAAACATTGCAATATTGGGAAGAAGATGGTCATCCACATAGATCACCGACCCCTGTAGTTTATACAAACTGAAGGGAAGTTGTAGAATGATCACCATAAGAAGTGGTCCACATATTTTCAACAATTCCATTTGAATATCAAACATAAGATCGGCAACTCCAATCATGTTTCAGATTGCCTTAGTCAGCCACCAGTTGCAACACTAACCATTGTTCTCAACTCTTGTGGCCACAAGACCTTTGGATGGTTGCAACTATATAAAAATGATCCAGAGTTTGCCACCACATACCAATGCTAGTGGATGGCAAGAAAGTCCCAGACTTCCACCTCTAGGATGCATTATTATGTTATATGGGCAACCTTTGTGTTCCTTTGAACGAGCATGCCTAGCTGATTTGGGAGGTAGACTATAATCGGGTCACATGACACTTTGGTGTGGACAAAAATGTGGTCATACTGCAAAAGTATTTTTATTGGCCAAATCTTTGATAGGATGTTGGAAAATACATTATATCTTGTACTACCTATGCCATTCCCAAGCCAACTATTAAGAAGCAAGGCTTGTATACTCCTTTTCCTACTCCTATCTAGCCTTGGGAATCCATCTCCATGGACTATATGTGTGGCCTTCCTTCTAACAAGCATGGAAACGATTTTGTATTTTTGGTCATCGATATATTTTCTAAGATGGCCATATTGGCTGCCTATAAGAAGAGTATCACAACATAGGCAACTTCCATACTCTTCTTTGAATAAGTGTGGGTACATTTTGGGATCCCACGTACCATTATATCAAATCGAGTTAGCAGGTTCCTAAACACATTTTGGTTGAGCCTTTGGTCATTATGGGACACCAAGCTCACTGAGTCAACTGCATTCCACCCCGGACTGATGGCCAAATAGAGGTCATCAACATGATGATTGTGCAGATACTATGCATGTATAACTCTAAGAATCTGCGGACATGAGAAGAGAGTCTTCCCTACGTGAAGCATAGTTATAACAAATATCTCCATTGCTCAACTAGCCATAGCCCCTTTTAAGTGGGCTTGAGATTTCAACCATTATGTCCCCTTGATTTTTACACTTCCTTTTGTAGCTACACAAGAATAATTTGCCCCTATTCAGTGTGAAGTTGATAAAGCCACCAAGTTTATTAAGTGCATTCAACACATCCACTAATAGGTTCACGACATCCTAGTTAAAGCCAATGCCAAATACAAACAACGGCATCATCAACATTGGGTGTCCCATAATTTTAAGGTGGGTGACAAAGTTTGGTTGCATTTACAGAAAGAACACCTTACTGGAGGCCATCAGAAGATCATACCACTTCAATATGGGCCTTACACCATCACCAATGCCGTGGGAGATAATATTTTGAGCTCAACATTCCCCCATTCCTTGGTCTACACACAATGTTCAATGTGGATTGCCTTCGGCTATAGTTTCCACCATTACTGGACACATCATACATTGTAGAAAAAATCACACCAATAAAGCTAAACCCAAACTGGATGGAACATGCCACAACTGGTTTGTTCATGGATAAATAGATCAAGAAAATTCACCAGAAAAAGATCCAACTATATCGGGTTGTCAAAGTTAGCCAACTCCTGCACCAAGGCAAGTGGCTGACCAAGGACCAAGTTCAAAAAAAGTTTCCCCATCTCATGAAGGCACCCAACGTAATGGGGACCATTGATTCCTAAGGGGGAGGATTGATCCAAGTGGATACTGGTGGCCACCTGCCTATTCCACTCGGACCCCCACCATTGTTTGTTTCAGTTTCCTAAATTGTAGCATAATTTACTCTTTCTGGCAATTTTTTGAGTCTTGTTCTTTCATAAACATTTTGAGACCCTAAACTATATTTTTTGGAAAATGGGAAAACCAGTAGCCTACAATAGGGGTTTGTAGTTGAAATTTGTAATCCTTGGATAATTTTTTCTAATGAGGTATCGTACACATCAAGTGGAGATCGTATGCCAAAGTTACAACCCCATGAAGTTGATGTACCAATTTACCCCATTGGGGACCACATACTTTTGGTGCTTCATCTCATAGGGTTAGGTTTTTGGATGTTTAGGGTTTTCCATTGTTTCTCAATAATAAATAGGCCTTCGAGCCTCATTGTAGCATAGTTCAAAAGACATGTAGCTGCCACATCCATTCTCAGAGATAATATACCATTGCCTCATCTAGTTTATTTCCATTTTGCATGTAAATCGTTTTTAGTACTTTGTTATTAATGAACTGAAGTTCTTCTTTCATTGTTATTTTTTTTCTATTCATATATATATTTATTTTTTTCCTTCATAAATATGGATTAGTGGTATCAAAGTGGACTGTCTTTCTCTATTTTTCTGTGCATATCCCCAATGAGGTGAAGGTATAAGGAGTTGGGACTAGAACTGGTTGATCCTTTGCAAGACCCTTCCTGCAAACACTGACGACCTCTCATGGAAAAAGGAAAGAAACATGAGGGAGTAGGAGATCCTATTAAATTATTGCTCGAAGAAGCACTTGAGTGAAAAAAGAACGAGATGATGGACAATTTAGCCAAGATCCTTTGGCAAATACCCACTAATGACGAATCTTCATCCAACAGTCACTTCAAAGGCATCCCCCCCTTTAAGGTACAAGTGAACATTGATATCCCTATATTCCAAGGTCAAATAGATGCAAATGGTGTAGATAAATGGTTGAATTTGTTGGAAGGGTATTTTTCAGTCCATGGTTTCTCCAATAGGGAGAATATTACTTTTGTACTGCTTAAGGTTGCCTCCCATGTCAAGGACTGGTGGGAAACTTAGGGTGATAAAAGGGCTAATGAACCCTCTATGTTCACAACCACCCCCTCTTAGAACTCTTTGCAAGACACTTTTAAGGAACCATATCACCACATGGGGAGCTATGAGGACAAGTACATACAATGGACGGTAGTACGACAACAAAGGGACCAACATGACCATGAGCTCACAAATATTTTCCATACTCTACACACAAAGTCATGTATCAAGGACTCTGAGTGGCATATGGTGCTCAAGTACCACGACTATCTACACAAATACATTTAGGAAGAAATGGAGTTCCTAGACATCTTTTCACTTGGTGCAACATACCGATATGCTGCCAAGATTGAACAAAAATTTAAACAAAAGAAGCATGACTTTGGATATGCAAATCAAAAGCAAGGCAAGATCACCCCCAAACTATATAACAAAGGACAAAGCAAAGGTGGAGAAACTCAAGACAACCCATCGAAGCTGTAATAAAATAGTGGCACCATGAAGATGAAGAATCACACAGGAAAGTCATGTGTGTTCCACAAGATCCCAACTCACAAAACAAAAGAGTGTCACACCAAGCAGTCATTGGTGGCGGAGCTGAAAGCTTTAGAGTCTAATGCATGTTATGATTCCAAGCTAGAACCTAACAAGGGAAACAACAACGGGAAGTAGATTATTGACGCAAAACCCAGTGCCACTGTTGCCACCACCAAGATCCAAAATATTGAGCCTGAAGATCTAGAGGAGGGAGAGAATCTCTTCCACTCATAGATGTGGGTGAAGGGTTCTCCACTGTAGCTTATTATCGACAATGAGGGCCAAAAGAACCTCATTTCAGTAGAGGTTGTGAAGCGGTTGGGATTATTGTCCATACCACACACACAATTGTACATCATTGTGTGGCTTCACCAAGGATGAGATATCCTTGTTAGCCATTAGTGTCACCTTCCCTACAACATCAAGCCTTTCATGGATGAGGTGATGATGTTTCTCCTCTTGAAGTTTGTGATGTGTTATTAAGCCAACCATACTTGTGGAAGCATCATGCAATGTATGAGTCCAAGCCTCACACCGTTATTATTAATTTCGGAAATAAGTCATACAAGATACCAAAGGTAGCCTCGCATACCACCATCTTTTTGATATATGCTAATCAATTTAATAAGATCATTTCCTAGACCGAGATTTTTTTTTCTTTCTACTTCGCTCTCAAATCAAAGGGAAGATAATGGCCACATCCATGGCCCTGAGGAAGGGTTTCTCCACACAACAGAAGCAAGTGGATAAGGGCGTGGAAGAACACATGGAAAAATTCTCCTTACCCACAAATGTACCTTTTCCATGTCAAGTCAAACATTCGATCGATCTGACTCTCGAAGCACCTATACCCAATAGGACGATATATCACTACTCCATTTTAGAAAATGAAGAAATCAAGTAGTAGATCTAGGAGGTTCTGCAAAAGGGGAATATCTGACTAAGTTCCTCACCTTGTGGGAGCCAAATTGAACTTGTACAAAGTAAAGATGGAACTTGGAGACTCTACATTGATTATCGGGCACTAAACAAAATCATTGTCACGAGTAAGTGTCCAATCCAACAAATTGATGACCTTCTTAACCAACTCAAGGGGGTCACGTATTTCAACAAGATTGATTTAAAGTCTAGATATCACTAGGTGTTAATAGAACCCTCATATGTATGGAAGATTGCCTTCAAATCTAAGGAGAGCCTTTTTGAGTGGTTGGTCATGCCTTTCAGGTTGACAAATTCCCCTGCAACTTTTATGAGGCTGATGGATGACATCTTGCGGCCATTTAACAACTCGTTCATGGTTGTATATCTAGAAGACATCCTTATCTTCAGAAAGAGTTAGGAAGAGCACTTGCGACACATTCGACAGGTACTTCAATCCCTGCATCAGCACAAACTATGTGCCAACTTGGATAAATGCACCTTTGGCATGAGCCAAGTCCAATACCTAGGTTACATCATTGATGAGAAAGGTGTGCATGTGGATCAAACTAAGATCCAAGTCATTGAGGATTGACCAATCCCAACCACTCTAAAAGAGCTTCACAATAGTTTGGGCCTTGCCAATTTTTATCGGAGGTTCATGTTGGGATTATCTCATATCACTTGGTCTTTGAGTCAAGTTACCAAGGGTAGAGCTAAAGAAATTTTTTTCTAGTTCGAGTCTCAACAAAAGACAACACTGCCTCTCCTTTGCACTAGTACTAACATTTCCAGTTCTGCAACAACCATTTGAAATTGAGGCAAATGCCTCTGACTATGTTATTGGTGTAGTTCTCACCCTGCAAGGGAATTCAGTGGCCTATCATAGTGAGACACTTTCTGATAAAATTTTGTAATACCCCATCAACAATAAGGAGATGTATTCCATCATACAAGCTTTCCAATAATGGAAGCATTACATTCTAGCGAAGGAGATGATCATCCACATAGTTCACTAACCCCTACATTTTATACATACCAAAGGGAAGTTGCAGAACAATCACCATAAGAAGTGAACAACATATCTGCATTAATACCATTTGAATATAAAAAATAAGAATTCCATTTCCATCAACTCAAAAAAATTTGACTATGTCAAACTCTAGGAAAAATATTAGAGCAATGACTTCAACCAATGCAGCCTTTGCAGTGGCCACATAAAAGAATATAGATTTCCTTGTGAGAAGGAATGAACAATTGGAGAAAGAGTTAGCTACTGAAAAGTAGTAAATTAGTCATCTAATTGTCGGAAATCAAAGTGTGTCTACCACTAGTGCTAGCAGAGAGGGATTTCAAGCAACCATACTTGAATTACTCTAGTCACTGGAAGATACAATGAAGCAGTTGTATGGGGATATGATCACTCTACATAAGGAAATGGTTCCCTTGTATGAGGTACAAAAGTGATCACAAGAGAATGTGAAAGTATTAGAGACAACTTATGTAGCCATAGGTGCGATCCAGGAATGGGGCACTAAGTATTTGTATCTACGTGCAATGTTGGTTAGGAAAATAATTCATGATGCTTAAATGGATAGAGAAAATACAATAATATTTATGCAGGTCTATGAGTAGCTCAATAATTTTGTAATCAACACTATCTTAGCATATGTGTGATTGTACCATGGATTGGATGCCTTGGTGGAAATGCACAAAATACCTTCTATTGGTGCACTTGGGGAAGTGAAAAGAAGGAGTGCCATCAGGAAAGAGATAGAATAGTTATTGAACAATATTAGACGAGCAACCACCCAGGATGAGTTAGAGGTGACAAAATATTTTTTTCAATATGTAGCTGAGCCACCTAAGCTACACATGAAGTTAGTCATGTTGTGGAACAACACGAAAAATAAGCTCCGAGACTGTATATCCAAATTCATTTGAGGGAAAGGTCATATATAATACATACCTATTGCAAAAGGTTGGATACATAGCAACAAAATATAAATCTTAGTACCAACATCTTACTACAGAGCTATATGTCACAGTTGTCGAGTTACAGTTTCCTTAAGCTTAGACATGATGTGTTTATTTTGTCTTATATCTATGGCCACATTTTTTCAAATGTAATTTTGTATTTTGAAAATTAAAAAAAAAATGTAAATTGCGTGAGTGGAAGTTCAAGAGTCACATGAAGAATGTGAAGAGTCATTAAGTAGCTCAAGAGTCTTATGGGAGCTCAAGAGTCATGAGTGAGCTCAAGAGTCACATGGGGAGGTGAAAGGTCACCTCACTTTTTATAAATAATCTCTCATGCCTCAAGCAAAAGGCTTGGAATTTTATATTCTTAGTCTTGGCTTCTCTAGCTTAGCATAAGAGAGAAGATCTTTCTTTGGAGGAGCAAGTGGTAGCTTCATGTTCCACTATTGGGGATAGTGTTGCATCATTGTAATTATGTATCTTGGAACTTTCACTTAATATCTTAAAGCTCTTAGAGCTAGCACACTTTCATGCATGTATCATGAATGTCGTAATACTATTCTTTTTAATGTTTATGATGTATGTTTATATTCATATGTACTAAAGAAAGTGAACTATTTCATTAGCTTTGGTATACATCTCGTTAAATGTGTGTTCTTTTTTTCTTTCATGATAGTCGTTACTTTACGAACTATTTTGCATGTTAACTAATGATTCTTTCCATGCTCGTTTGTGTCTTTATTAAGATATTACTATTACTTTTCTTTTAAAGGCTCATTGTAGTTTATATACATTACAATTGGTGTTTCACAAGGCTAACTTACTTTCTTATCTCAAATTTGTGTGCATGATCTCTTGTGTTGTTGATTTCAACCAAGGCTAATCTTTAAGATCATTCTTACGGCAGTCGGGTCAAATTCCCAGATGGGGCTCCTATCCCAATTGGTGTGAGGTCTAGTTGGTACTTTACATCAAGGAGACCCCCCTGTATGTTGTGACTTCCAACACCGTCAACACATTCCTATGCAAATAGTTTACCTTAGATATGCATCATTAGTTATTAAATCTTATAATCATATAGAACTTTCATTGAGTTATTAATTATATTAGAGAGCTTTTGGGGATGCTCCCTCATTTCTCTTCACCTCACCACCAAAGGTGGGTGACTCAACCTTCTTAATTTCTCTAGACACCAGCCAACTCCTAACAAGCTATATTAACACTGCTAGGGGTTCTTCTTACTGATTTCCCATTTTTGTACCAACCTCTAACACACTTATGCATGCTTTTTTCATTGAGTTAGTCTCTTGGACATCATAGATCTACTTGCCCTCATACTACTTATAAGGCTAGTAATAAAATAGGTGTTCCTTTTTTTCGAACACGCTTCTCTTTATTTTCACTACTGGAAAGTACACTTATATTAATACCTTTAAGCCGAAAGCATGTAAAATATGCTCATTCCTTTTTCTTCATTTATTCTACACCTGTACCAACCTGCAAGTTTATCTTGTTGCATCACACTTAGGTTTGTTTGTAAACAACATCAAAATATGAATACATATAATAAAATTAAACACATGTAAATATGACTTAAAACAAGTTTGATTATTTTTTATGTTCTCATTTTTATAGAGAGAAGAAACTCAAGCTGCTTGCTTGTCAGAATAAGGATTAAGTCTTATGAAAGGTCAATGGGAGATTATGGAACAACGCAACAATATCAGTTCAGTTTTTTCATAGACAATTTATGGATGAATCCACCTTGACTCTCCTTTCAGCTAGCTACAGATCCTCTTTTACACACATTGGACTATGATATATGTTGTTGTTATCATCATCTACTAGTGAAGGACATCCTCACTTTTTTCTACAATCTTTTTTCACTCATATTATGTATAAAACCTATATGGAGATTAGTCTAAATCTCTATGAGCAGTCTTATTAGATATTTCTGTAGATCAACAAATTTCATACAATCTGTAACTTGTTGTATGCCACTCTGGAAATCATTGAAATTATATTGAACAATTTGATGCAAGCAATTTAGACATTATGCAAACCAACAGAATGCACACAGTGATGTTCATATAAAAATGTAACTTTGTATATTTTTGAAAGTGAAATAAAGTTACCGTTTTTCCTGAGGAAAATAAAACAAATGTAAATACACTTGCATGCATAACTATATCATTTATATTTTCTTGAGCCCATTTAGATTCAATGTTGAACCTTAGCTTTGATATCACTTTGTAATATACGCCTACTAAATATATCCTAACCACACTTGCAAAAACTTGATTTTCATTTCTCATATATTTTTTCAAACACTTTACATGTAAAAATTTCTCTAAATACTTTATATACAACCAATTAAGTAGTCTCTTTCTTGTAGACATTTTTTTCAAACATATTGTATGAAATTAAATAACAAACATCGCTCTGATTCCACTTATAACGTACTAACTGAATTATAACGCTCAATCATACAACTTTTGATTTCTATCATTGAGGTATTTTATCAAATAGTTTGTATGCACATTCTAATAAAACACCTTTAACACATTTCTTTGAATGTTTTACATGCAAATAGGCATAGATCAAATACATCAGTACGATCATACAAAAATAATAACATATAGAAATATTATCTCCATCCACACAATGACATTTTCATTGGGGAATTTCATCAAACAATTTATATGCAATGAATATTTAAACCATTTAAGATTTCCTTCAAACACTTTGAATGAAAACTAATATAGCAACTTCCTCAACAAATATTTCCTAAATTATAGTAGTCCAAATTCTGAAAATTGAACCAAAAGAATAGTTATAACAAAAATTCCAACGTGACCTATTTGATGCATGATTTTAGGAGCATCCAAGAAGCTCGACTTCCTTTGATCATATATCCTAAAATATCATGACCCGATATTTGAAATTTGGACCAGATGATCAACAATATTTCCACTACATATGGTCCAAGTTTTAGCTTATGAAACCTCCCAGGAGAAAAATTATAGCAAAAATTCCAACATGGCCTGTTTAAAGATGAATTTAGGAAGATAATGCTTATTTTATCAACAAGTTAGTGGCCAAACAAGTGTATAAAAATTCATAAATATAATGCATGGAATGGTCCTTTTCAAATCAAAATTTAATATGGAAATATAGAGTAAGAAAAATTTAAGTGGCTAATTTCCCAAATAACTAGCTAAAATAACTCTTAATATATTACACAAAATTCTATTGAACTAAACAAATCAGAGGGAATGGATAAAAAATGAATCTTATTTGACAAGAACCAAAAGGTTAGCTATGCCAAGATGACTATTAGAGAACTTGAAGACAATGATATCCTAACAAAAAATACTATGAGTTAGAAGAGAGAGAAAATAATTATGGAAGGGAAAGAGAAGGTTGCTTGCTTTGCTCAAGGTAATTTCCATTGGAAGTTGGTTTTCTTTGTATTTATGATAATTTTCCCCTTCAATTTCATACCAAGAGGAAGATGACGAGGCCAAATTCCCTATTATTAATCATCAATGTGCATGTTAGGTCAAATTAACCTTTGACTATAGAATAAAACTAAGTTAAGTGGCCCTTGCTTGAGTTAAACAAAAGTGTCTCCAAGTTCTCATGTGATAATAATTTCTTTGAGCATAAAAATGGTTGATTCAATTTGTTTAATTTTTCACACACATGAAAATTTCAGTCTTTGTTACATAGGATATAACTCCCAGCTCTCAACTAGTTGCTAGTCGCCAGGTGTAAACCTCTCTAGGTTTTGCCACCATTTCTCTTTCCAAATCCAATTTATGAGTGATATATTATGAGATAAAATCTAAGGAGAAAAATTAGAATCATGAACCAAGAACTGAGAACTAAGAACCCCTTGATGGTTTCTTCTTATTTTTATAATGACACTTTGACACTTCATCTTATCAATATTTTGGTAGAAGCTTTTTGGGAATACCGACCATTACATCAAGGGAAAATGATATTTATTCAAGTAAGGCTAACATTTCTCCCACCCCCTCTTGCATCTTTTCCTCCCTAGTTAAGTTTTCCCCCTCCCCAAAGCATCACGATCTATTGGTTGCTCCCTTCCTTCAACTCTAGAATTTTTATTAATAAAATAGAAAAGTACATCACATAATCAAGGTTAGTACATAATATAAATATTAGTAACCCAACATTACAAGTATTTAATCATAAATTTTGGGGAAATGAAATGGAGATGTCACAATGTGATCTATGATATGTGTGATTGTGTTCTATTTTCACATGCTAAGAAAAATGACTCTGGTATCATGTAGATAGATAACTTGAAGAAGGTTAACAAGGTTACTATAACGGAAAAAAAGTTGGTGAGACCACCTATTAGCACTAATTTATACAACATGTAAATTGAGGTAAACTTTAAAAATCAATAGTATAAATCATTAAATATATAAGAAAATATGCACTAGGTGTCACTAGAAAATCTCCCTCTCTATTTGGGCTAGTGCTTACCAACCTCAAGGGGGTGTCTCTAGTATTTATTCCTATTGTTGTAAACAGTGAATCTACAATAAAATCATAGAAAAAACAACACGATAGTGGTGGTTTTACCAACAAATTAATGGTCAAACAAGTGTAATTTTGTTTCTTTCTAAATATAAAGTGTGGAATGGTCATTTCCAAATTAACCTTTAATATGAAAATATAGAGTAATACAAAAATATGTTTAAGTGGCTAATTGCACAAATAACTAGTTAAAATAACTCTTAATATATTACAAGAAATACCGTTGAACCAAACAAACCAAAGTGAATGGATCAAAACTGAAACTTATTTCACAAGATCCAAAAGGTTAGCTACACCAAGATGTATATTAGAGAACTTGAAGACAATGATATCCTAACACAAAATAATAAGAGTTAGAAGAGATAAAAGAATTGTGGAGGGGAGAGAGAAGGTTTCTTTCTTTGCTCAAGGCAATCCCAATTAGAAGGTTCGATTTCCTTTGTATTTATAACAATTCCCCCTTTAATTTCATACCAAGAGGAAGATGAGGACAAATGCCCTATTATTATGGCAGGTCAAATTAAGATGTGAATATAGAATAAAACTAAGTTAAGTGGTCATGGCTTAAGTAAAATTGAATAGTCTCCAAGTTCTCATGTGATAAAAAAATTTGAGCACAAAAATGGTTAATTCGATCTGGGTAACTTTTCCTTGAAGTGTTATTGGTAAAAATTTTCATGATAAAAGTATCCCAGAAAATTTTAGCAATTTCGACTTGGCATAATCCCCCCAAGTAATCCAAACTATTCTACTCTTGCCATCTTTAGAAATTCAACCTGGCCAATTTTAGGAAGTGTAGTTGGTATAGCTTTTTTATTGAGGGAAAAAGTGAGTGAAATTCCAGGGAAATGGGAGAGAAAAAGGGAGGAAGAGTAGGAGTGGGAATAGGAGATAAAATAGGACTATGATTAGGAAATAAAGGAGGGGAGAAAATTTAGGAGACTAAAATAATTTTTCTGTAATTTCCATGTCAACTCGTGTGCTCTACCACCTCATCGATGAATTATCTAAATTCTTGCTACTTGTCCACTTACAATACTACCAAATGTCACCCCATCATATGTTCACATGTCTTACTATCAGTAAACATGCTAAAAATAACAGCCCCCTAAAAATAGTAAAAAGTATAGATAGGGGGACCTTGCCATACATAGTATGCCTAAAAATAAACCACTGTTAAAAATACAAATATGACTGCATGTCCAAAATATTATACACAGTAGACTCAAAATTTGAGGGGGAACCCAAATATATTATCATCATTGTCATGCCAAGACTGTTAAAATTAAAAAGTCATTATGATTAAATGAAACCACCACTATCAAAATCAAAACTTAATGGGAAGTTTGAATATGTAATCAACATTTCCATGTGCTAATTGCTAAAATAGAATAGTCTTAGAATCTCATGAAATCATACTTCTTGGATTCATCTTTCATTAAGGAATCCAAATTGATGATCGAAATTGACATGAAAGTACTACTAAAAATATAAAATTCTTGCATGCCACTCATAAGTAGCTCGTCATACTCAAAATATTCATTATCTTTATCATGTATATCACTAAATGAAACTTACTAAAGATAGTAAGTACCATGCTTGCCACCCAGAGAAGCCTCACAAAAATCCCGAGTTCATAAGGACTTCAAATGTGTGACCAATATTATTATACCATCCTTGGAAGTCTATCTCCTACAAAGTAGGGACTTGATAAAAATAACAACTCTCTCTAATATATGCAAAATTATGTCGGGATCGTCAATGAATCAATCCTACAACTAGTTTCTTTGAGAACCAACGCCCACCCTGTATCCACATTTATCTTTAAAACCTCTAGCCTAATGAAAAGTGGTGGCCTTTAACTCTTCAAATGTGCAAGGGGAAAATCTAAGGGTTAACAAAGGTAAGTCAAGTAGTAGTATCCCCTTGTGGAATGTTGAGAACCCAGTGATCTTCACAAATCTCTATGATGAAACCCTATGACCATCAATCGTGTATACCTGAATAATATGATTCAAATAATGATATAGATCTCATGTTTCTATCTAGTGAGCAATGGATTCAACAAATATGGAGTCTCGAATGATCCACCAATAGGGGGTTTCATCCTTACATATGCTCATCCAAAATCAATACTTGCTACCACAAAACCTGTACGCTACTCCCAGTGGATGATGTGTTGAAGTCAACATCTAGGAGATAGCCACCTAGTCAAATGCCAATGATGAAAACACTTGATAGACATGAAGGAACCCACCAATGAGGCTAATGGGCCCTAAGATACAAGCACAACTCACTAGTTGTGAAATATGTGTTGGAGTCAAACAACTAACAAGATGATGCAGTCAAATCCCAATGATGTTTGACCTTATCAAATTCAAAGTGATTACTAATCAGGCTATCAACCACTAAGGTGCTCAACTTCTAGGATACCCCTTGAATAAGGTTTCGATGTTGATGAGGGGAAACCTATTGAAAATACATGTAATAAGGATTATTTCCTTGTAGCATGAAGCGATCATTAGGAAGTATAAAGAAAGTGACACCATTTCCTTAGTGCTATATGGAGGGGGGGGGGGGGGAAACTGAATCAGGGGTAATGACTCAATACTGACCGAAGAGAAAAGACAAAATTTGTGACTTGCAACTCACCATATTTGTATCTCCAACAATTCCCTCCTATTAGACACAAAACTAAGTGGTACGTAATGAAGAGCCCTCATCCACACTTGATCTACACATAAATTGATGAAAGTATGGGTGAATAGAAGAGACAAGACTCATAATTTGACCCCTAACATACCATGGAAAACAAAGTTATTGACTTAACGAACTAAAAAGAGAGACGAACCAACCTTATGAAAGGATTTTATTATGCAAGATACGAGACATTATGTTGATATAGAGGAAAAGTTTGAACACACTAAACATAAAAAAATAAGAAAAAATACTAAAAAATAGCAACTAATTTACTTCCCAAACATAAAACATTGATTTTGTTTTTTCTCTTTTTGTTTTATTTTTTCATTAGAAATGATATTTGAAATCTTGCCATGATCCATTAACATACTTGAATGACCGATTTAACCACACAAAAAATTGGTCGACTAAATGGGAAATATCAACACATTTAACCCTCAAATGCAACCGATCATGAAGTCTCATAAGCCAGAAAGATGCACTCATGTGTTCGTTGTTTAAGAAAAAAATTAATATTTTTATATGAAATCTAAAGCATGGTACCTCAAGAGTGATAAACAAGAAATTCAATACCCTTCAAATTTTCTTGCTAAAACACCTCCTTCATCATAAGTCCAACTGGATCATGAGTAACCTTGACATCGAAGAAATAGTCGATAATAGGATCTTCTTGAGGAACAAAATCTAAATGTTCGATTAGGGGAAAATGGTAAGAAAGATCATATTCTGGCTAAACCAAAGGTTCCTCCACTTTTTACAATGGTATTTGATAAAATTGTCCTTGAACCACTATGGGAATAGGAAATGAGAAGGTTTTTTGTTGATCTCATTTTGCAAGGTTGATTTGGGGCTCTTCCTCCTAAACTTTATCATCATTAATTGAAGGAACCAACAAACCCACCTAATTTTTTTTATTTTCACCTTTATGTTCATGGAACTCTACATATGGCTCAATGGTGCAATTAATGATTCATGTTCATCCAGGCATAAACTTGACATGTGCAAAGGTGATGGATCATGGTGTTCCAATGTAGCCTGTTAATAATGTTGATTTGTCTCTATCAGGGTCAACTTATTTGATAACTCTTGCAATAAATCAACAATATATTTTGGTGCCTTGGTGTTGGAAACTTCCTTCTTCACTTCTTAAGGTTCCCTACTTATTGGATCAAACAAGTTGGATTGGGTAGCTTGACATTTCCAAGCTACAATAATATTTCTTTCCAACTTGATACAAATTTTTCTTCCTCCAAATTATAACATTTTTCCCCTTGAGAAAGAGGCCAAACGATTCATCATATGCTTTGAAATAGCAATGCAATGCAAACTCATCGTTAGGATGCATATTTTGGAAAATATTTAGAAAAATGATTATTGAATTCAAATACAGATACATTTTCCTCTTAGAGTATAGAATCGAGTTCAGTTAATAAGAATGAATTGTCCTATTTGTGACCCCATTTTTTTGTAAAATTTTGTTGAAATTGATACCATCCATCAATGGAAGCATTAGGAAGTGATTTCTACCATGTACGTGCATCCACCTCGAAGGTTTTAAAGAACAACTTCATCACTACGCCCTCATATTCTATTTTAAGATTTCCCACAAACATTAAAAATGCATCAAGGAAATCATCCACTATGATTACTTTGTTTCCTATAAAATTTCTAAAATATTTCTAATAACTAAGTGTAGGAAAATAATAAGGTTGATTAGGAGTTTCAATGAAATATAACGGGTTACAAATACTAAGGGTAAACCTCACTAGTTTTCTAGTTGATTCCATTTAAAGAAAAAGGAAAATAAAAAGAATTGTTGTCATAATATTAACTTTGGTTTAAAATATTCATGAAACCAATTTCAAATATATTTACTAGAGAACTTGGAAAAATTATAAGTGGAATGTAGTGAACTCACCAAAGAATCCGATATCCTTACTAATCTAGGTGAAGCTCCTGGAATACGTCTAATCTATTCCAAAAAATATTCTCAAGTTCACTAAGGCCTAGAACTATGTCTTCAGTGTGTTTGAAACACGAGGATTTCATCTTGTCAACTAGTATGACTTGATCTTATTTATAATGGAATAGCTAGGTGGTTTAAACCAAAAAATATTGATGTCGTAGTAATTCTAAGAATTCAATGTCCCCAACAATGGTGCCAAATGGATGGCACTAATTTATACACCTTGAATTCATGTAAACTTTAGAAATCAATGAAAATATACGTAAATTTTCCCTAAGTGTCACTAGAAAATATTCCTCTTTGCTTTGGCTGGTGTTTGCCATCCTTAGGGGGGTGCCCCTAGTCTTAGACTTTATTCTTGCTATTATAACTAGTAACTCTATAATAAATCACAAAGAAACAAAAAGATAATGATTTTTTGAATAGCAAGTTAATGGCCAAACAAATGTGTACAAATTCATAAATATAATGTGTGGAATGTTCCTTTGCAAATAAACCTTTAACATGAAAAGACTGAGTAAGAAGAAAACATATTTAAGTGACTAATTGCCCAAATAAATAGTTGAAATAATTCTTAATATATTACATGAAATACGATTGAACCAAACAAACCAAAGTGAGTGGATCAAACAAAATCTTATTGTGCAAGAACCAAAAGGTTGGTTGCACCAAGATAGCTATCACATAACTTGAAAATAATTATATCTTGACACAAAATAATAATAGCTAGAAGAGAGAGAAAATAACGATGGGGAAACGAGAGAATGTTGCCTGCCTTGCTCAAGACAATTCCAATTGGAAGGTTAGCCTTCCGTTGTATTTATAAAAATTTCCCCCTTCAATTTGCACCAAGAGGAAGAGGAGGTCAAGTTCACTATTATTGGAGTTCAACACACATTGTGGGTTGAACTAAGCTATAACTATAGAATAAAACTATGGTAAGTGATGCTTGAGTTAGACAAAGTATCTCCAAGTTTTGACATGAGAAAAGTATCTTTGAGCATAAAAGTGACTAATTCAATTTTGGAAGTTTCCCTTTAAGTGTTATTGGAAAATTTTCTCATGATAAAAGTATCCCAAGGCATTTTAGCAATTTAGAGTTAGCGTAATTTTCCTCCAAGTAATTCAACTTAGCTAATTTTCCTTGCTTCCCATCTTCAAAATTTTGACTTAGCCAATTTTACGAAGTCAAGTTGGTAATTTTTTTTTAGGAAAAAAGGGAGTAAAATAAAGAACAAAAATAAGAAAAGGGGAGATAAAAATGGAGGAAGAGCATGAGTGGGAGTAAGAGATAAAGAGGAATACTAGTAGGAAAGAAAGGAGGGGAGGAAATATAGGAGAGGAAAATAAAATTACCTTAATTGCCATGTCAACGCATGTGCTCTGCCACATCACTAATGACTCATATGACCCCCTTCCATTTGACCATTTGTAACGCTACCACATGTCAAACAATCATACTACCACATCTTCTTATTGAAACTAGTATTCCCTCTAAAAAAGGAAAAAATAGAAAATGTCTAAAACAGATAGGGAGACCACGCCCTATTTAGTATGCATAAAAATACGCACTTCTAAAAATAGAAATATGACCCCATGTCAACGATATTATACTCATTGGACTCAAATTCTAATGTGCAAACCCAAATACGCTACTAGCATTACCATTCGAAGACTACAAAAAATAGACAATCCTTAGAATCAAATACAACCGCCACCATTAGACTTAAAAACTAATGTGGAGGTGGAATATGTAATTGTCACTTCCATGTGCCAATTGCTAAAACTAGAAATGTATCAATATCTCATGATATCATACTCATTGGATTCATCTTTCAGTAAAGAATCCAAAGCCACAATTATAATTAACATGCAATTATTGCTAAAAATAGAAAGTGCTTGCATATAACCCATAAGTAGCTCATCAAACTTAGAATATCACAAGGATTCAAAAATATACCATTATCTCTAACATGCGAATCTTTGGACGAAACTTGCTAAAAACAATGTGTCATGGATGTCACCTGGAGATGCCTCAATGGAATCTTGAGTTCATAAGGACTCTGGATGTGTGACCAATACTACTGTACAATCCAAGTGTGGGACCTACTAAAAATAACAAATTTATTATATATATGCAAAATTGTGTTTGAATCATCAATGAATCAATCTTACAACTTGTTTCCATGGGAATGAAACCCCAACTTGTATTTGCATCTATCTCTGAATCTTGAGCCTAATGAAATGTGTTGGTCTTTAACCCTCCAAATTTAAAAGGGGAAAATTTAAAGGTTAACATCACCTAAGGGTAATTCAACATACCATTTGGTCACAAACCCATATAACTTTCTTTGAAAGAGAATAAGTTAAACAAAGTTATACATGATGCTATTAGGAAAAAAACATAAATAGAAAATGCATGGGTTCTCTTAACTTTTCCTTCGAACTTGAAGTTTTTGTTAGACCAAAGATCACACTTAGATGGGGGGTGAATCAGTGTAATGGAAAATTCACTTTTCAAAACATTCATCAATAATTGACTATATAACAATGCAACAAAAAATAATTATCATCATAACAATGAATGAAACTATGCATCAAGAATCCATCAACACATTAACATAAGAGAACACAAGATTTTATGTGGAAACCCTTGCAAGTGAAAAATTGATTTTTTTGGGCCTTCTTCAATTTTTGTTACATATATTTTCAAGCATCGACCTGTTGAAGGCACCAACCCCCAAAATATGCAAGTAACCACTTTCAAAAGGCTACAACCTAATTTAGGCACCAACATTGAAAAAATCCAAGCACCCACTTGCAATAGGATAAAAACTAATTGAGGCACCAACCTTGAGAATGTGCAAGCTTCGACTTTTTGTGGGAGCCAACCTGATTGAGGCACCAACCTCAATGGAGGCGCCAAACTCACAATATTTCAAATTGGATCCACAAGCTCAAATCATAATCAAATCAACTTGACTTCTATTCATATGTCAAACACTTGTTCACATGCTCATATTTCCAATAATAATGTTTTCCCTAATCTTAGCAATTGTTTTCTAGCTTCCTTTAACAAATTAATAAGCAATCCAACCAATAATCCCTTTCCAAAATTAATTTGCACTCAATTTAACCCCCAAAACATTGGAAAACATTGATTGTTCTACAAAATAGCTATTTTTGATGTTTGTTCTGCAATATGGACAAGGTTTGGTAGACATTCTACAAAAAGGCTATTGTTAGTTGACTTAACCATTCGACATAATGGGTCTCTATTGGAAAATATATATATATATATATATATTATAATATATATATATATATATATATATATATATAATATATATATATATATATATATATCTATATAATATATATATATATATATATATATATATATATATAATATATATATATATATACATATACACGCACACATATATATATAACCATTCATCAGGTTCAAACCTTTGACCTCACGGGAGGCAAACCATATGCCAACCAACTGTGCTACAACATATATGATGTAAGGTGAAGTCACTAATTTTATTTGAATTGATTTGGAAAAGCCTTGCCATGTTAAAGCCCACGTTACTAGGGTGAATCCAATAAGAGCCATCCCACGTCACAGGACTAAGATTCTCAATCACAATTGTGCCCTCAACACACTTCAAGTCATTGAGTTGAGCCATATTATTTCCATGTCATAGGACTAAGCCAATCAAACAAAATTGTTTTGATGACACTCTCCAAGTCATTGGGTTGAATCGTAATTGTTCCATGTAAAAATACCGAGAAAATCAAACAAAATTGTGCCCTTTTCACACTAAGTTATCATGTTAAGCCAAAACTATTCCACATCACAATACCAAGCCAATTAAACAAAATTGTTCCCTATACATACTCTAAGTCGTCAAGATGAGCCAAACCTATATCCACATCACAACAATGAACTAATAAAATAAATTGTTCCCTCAGCACACTCCAAGGTTTTGACCTTGTGACCAACCAAACCAAATCACCTCAGATTAGCCACGAAGGCTATCCCTCACATTATGCTCCACATTCTCATTCGATATTTTAATCATGAACCACACCTCAATATGTACATGACATGGGCCTTGTTTTAGGGAATAGAACAATATTTAAACTCCCATGGGATAATGTCACATGACCAAGATCTAAGGGCCATTAGGTTCCCAAGTGCTGAAGTCATCATGAATTCACACTTGAAACATGGCTCATTCCAAGTGGGCGACGTGTCACATATAATTCCACCTATTGGTTGGATAAAAATTCCCATATAAACATGCCACATGGCATAATGATATGATTCCACACCATCCTTCTCTCGCCACATCATCATCACCAACCGCGTTATCTTGGGTCAACCACTAATTCCCACATGTCGTTGTTTCCATCTGTCCAATTGGTATCCGTCATTGTCAAGAATTCCATGTCATTGATGCCTAAGTAGGGGGGTCTACATGGAAGTTGGTTGAGGGGTCCAACAAGTCCTAGAACGTGTATCTACAAGTTTGGACTAATGTAAAAGGGCAGTCCCTTGTTAAACTTTGAGCATGTTAACATATCATCCGTTGTAGATTAGAATTTCAATGGCCAAATTCTGTAGATGCTCAAACTTTAATCAATTAATCAATGTGTACGTTTATGTGACAAGTACCATAGGTTTTACCACAAGACCATAGATCCATCCAGAAGATGCTCATTGTTTAAAAAACTTGGTGTTTTTGTTCCTCATTATAGTTTCCAACTTCAAATGATCATAGATTCTCATCCAAAAGGAGTTTTTCCAAGTTTGATATAATATTGTAAAGGTATGAAAGAGGTCTATCCAACCATTATACCATCCATAGACTCATTATGACATCATAATTTCTACAAGATATCAGTAAAATTCAAACCTCTTTGACTTGATGAGAGCATGCAAGGGATCAGGTTATCATACCACTTCCTTTGATTCATGAATGACACTCCTGCTTCCTTAGGCATCCCATTTGACATCAATGACATTGGTTGTCGTCAATGAAAACATTTTATTCAACAATACCCCCCTTTATCATTGATGGTAACACCACCATACATTGATAGTCATTGATGGAAATGAACCAAACTCCCCCTAACATGTTGTCAGGGACCCCCCTTGATTGGTTGCAAATATTCTTCTTGATCACTTCTTCTCTCCTTTGTCTTCCTCCTTTCTCCTTTTTCTTCAATCTCTGTTTTCTCTCCCCTTTTGACATCAATGGAAAATGGACATGGTTTCCTATTAATGCTCCATAACTATTCTTGAGTTTTCCAGTAAACCTGATTCTTTTGCAAATGAAATCTCCCCCTGAGACCATACTTCCTACTATGTGAATCTCCCCCTATCATAACTTCTCTTATTGCAAAGAATTTATGCTATGTATATCTTTCTATTGGTATGTTCTTTTGAAGTCAACTTTAACAAATCCTTTGATCTATTACTTTTTCTGTCATGTAGACATAAATATCTAATTGGTTGAAGTGTCCTAATATCCACTCTTGAACATCTTAATATCTTCCTTCAATGACTGTTAGGTAAATTATTTTCAACTTCTCTTATGATTGTGTATTTGTTTTAGATGGTAGACCTTTTCACCTTGTGCATATGCCCTCTATACACCAGTTAAATTCTATTGTTATACTACTGTTGTCATACTTCCTTGTGAATATGTTGGGAAATATCAAGTATTTATATCCCCTCCAAAGGTGCTATTTGAAACCTTGGCAGATACAAGTGTCCCATTCTGCTCATATACCTTGTTAAATGATCATAATCCCTTGAAACATGATTTTCCTAGTCACCCTTATATCTTTTATCAATGACTGGTTTCCTAGTAATGATCATCCTACCTTGGTTCATCTAGTGTCCTCCTCCATACTTGGATTCCATTATCCTCCTTTCCTCGAATTCAAGTTTCAAATCATCTACATCCAGAGCGTCCTTAGTATTTTCCTTGTCATGCTTAGCAGGGTTGCTCTCCTCCTGAGAGGGGGAATTCTAGTATTTCTTAAGCATTAAAATCTTGTTCTTATTAGAGACAATTTATGATTGCAGCCTTCATAATCCTTTTCAAAATCATATTGTACATTTGACCTTTGACAAAATAATCATAGAACTTCTTCGTTAGGAAGAAATTCAAATAATAGAATCATGGAATCTTCCTTACAGTACATAATTGATCAACAACTCAACACGATGCCTTAAGAACTCAAGGGAAGTTCATGATGTTCATTTCTGGCTCAATATGTTTTCTTCTCCACACCCTAGTGTGACTTTCTTCATGCTCAGTAGAACCCTTTTCTTCCTTGGCTTGCTTAGGTAATTTCTTCATTTAATATTCTCATGCAATGTGTCCAAGATTGTAACATTTAGAGCGTTATGTATTGTACTTGAAAAAAGGATAAACTGATGTACAGTTTCTACTATTAAATCCATTTGGATATTGCTTACCTGCAAACTTGGTTCTAGAGGTTGATTATTCCCATCATAGGCTTTGTAATTCCTATCCTTATGCCAAAAATTTGTACATGAAAAGAAATAACCAATAAATATAATTTTATACCTAGATGAGAAGGGTTCCCTTGAATATATCCTAAATATGTTCTTCCTTAAACAAGGTTCGCTCCTTTGTTCATTCTTTTCCACTACATTGTTTTCTTCTTTCTAATGGGGCTTCTTGAGAACAACAACATAAATTCTTGGAGTAACAAAACTTTCAATATTATTATGGCTTTCATTGTGATTTGGCTTTTGAAGAATTCCAACTTTGGTTTCAAACTTTTCTTCAAATTTAACCTTTGGAGGCTTGGAGCTCGAGTCTTCTTTGCATGGAGACTTACCTATATAATCAAGACCTATTTTGTCATATGGTGATAGCTAATAGCTAAGAATTGCATCCAATAGTTGAAAGGTCTTAAACTTTTTTTTGAGCTTGTCAACTTCAACCCTCAATGAAACAACTTCTTCTTCAAGCTCCTCACATTCTTCTTCTTTCTTCATCATCTATATCTTTCATTAATTCTTCTATTATTTTTGCTTCTTCAAGTTGGGATTTCAAGGAGATGATTTGTTATTCAATTTTTATTTCTTGTTGATCAAAATCTAATTCAAGTTTGTTCAAGTCCTATTATCTTTCCTTGAGATGACTTTTCAAAATATCTTCTCTCTTTCTTGCTTCTTTCATCTCGATATTTAAGAAACCAAATTAGTCATCTACTTTGATAAGTTTTTTATTCTTCTCTTCAAAGTATTGCATCTTTTCTTTCAGTTGATTCACCAAGGCATCCTCATTCCCTTTAGATTCTTCCAATTGTGCTTTTTGAGAAGTAGAATGATAGCCCTAGTTTCCAAGAGTTCTTGTTGCCATTTTCTTTCATTCATCCTTTGATTGTTTACTTTTTTCTAGCTTATCTCTTAAGGAGATAATCTCAACTTTTAGAGATTCGCAATGATCTTCTTTTTCCTTCAGTTTGCTTTGCCACACTTCTTCCATCCTTCTTGATTATTCTAGATGGGCCTTCAAAGTAGAAAGATAATGGTCTTGCTCCTCTTGAGTTCATATTTAAGTTTATTATTTTGGAGTTTCTCTTCTAATTGAATAACCTTTCTTTTTGAAGCTTTTAATTCCTTTAAGGCACTTTTGGGTTCTCCCTCAAAATCTACTTCTTCCTAAATTTCTTCTTTTACTTCCTCTAGTTGGTTAAACTCAATTAGTTAAGGAATATCATCTTCATTATCTATATTAGGACATGGACATAGAAGTATAGTGACTATCACTACCAAAATTGAAACAACATGCAATACCCAATTTCTCTTTCTGTTTATTTTTAGAATTCATGACCATGAAGAAGATATCTTCTTTGGGATCTGATGTATTGCTCACATAATCACAACTCTTCCTCTTCTTGTTGGGTTATGTTATTCTTTTCATGACTAGTCGACGTAGTGAAAAGGGGGGTTAGAGGTGGGGCAGAGCCCCCCCTTCATTGCGTCGATTGCACAGCGGGGGGATCACAGGTGGTTTTAGGGGGGTGGGTAGCCCCCCTCTATAGGGTCTAGGGCAGCACCACGGGATTTTTTTTTTTTGGACCCTATATTAGGTTGGGCAGACCTACCTATGGTTTTGTGCATAATTTTCACACATGGTTTTGGACGTGATGGTTTTCGGTCTATGGTTTTGGACGCGATGGTTTTCAGTCCATGGTATTGGATGCTTTGGCATGTACAATAATGTATTGTAACATTGAAAGGAACATAATGAAAAATCAAGCTGGTAGTTCCGGTTTTGGGATCCAGGGGAAATCTCTATGTGTATGTGTTTTATGTGTTATGCTCTCACATTGTTTATTTTATGTGTTTTAGAATTCCTATCAGGTAATTTATGTGCGGGTTAAAACCTACACTTCTAAGACTACTTCTTATTACTCTTCCTATTATTGGCTATAACTCCTTTGATATACCTACCAACAAGTAATTGTTTCTAAAGGAGCCTCACTCAGATACAACTTGTTAGACCAAAGATCACACAAGGGGGGGGAAGGGGTGGGGTGGGGGGGGGGGCGGGGCGGGGTGGGGTGTGTGGGTGGGTGTGGTGGGGGGGAACCAATGTAATGGAAAATTCAATTTTCAAACCATTTCATCAACAATTAACTATATAACAATGCATCAAAAAATAATTTTCATCATAACAATGATTGAAACTATGCATCAAGGAGCCATTATTGCATCAACACAAGATAACATAAGCTTTTACATGAAAACCCTTGTGGGATAAAACCAAAAATTATTTTTGTCTTCTTCATCAATTTGTTTACATAGATTTGCAGGCACCAACCTCAAGAATGTGCAAGCTTCAACTTGTTGTACGAATAAACCTGATTGAGGCACCCACCTCCTTCATCAATTTGCTGTGGAACACTTTTCATAATATTTCATACTAAATCCACAATCTCAAATCATAATAAAATCAACTTTCCTTCTGTTCATATGTCAAACACCTATTCACATGCTCATATTTCCAATAACTTGGACTTCCTTGATCTCAAATGTTATTTTTCAGCTTCCTTTAACAAATTAATAAGTAATTCAACCAATAATCCCTTTCCAAAATTATTTATCACTCAATTTGACCCCAAAAACATTAGAAAACATTATTTTTTCGACAAAATAGCTTTTTCTGCTGCATGTTATACAATATGGACAAAGTTCGGTGGGAATTATACAAAATGGTTACCATCAATCGACTTAATCATTTGACAAAATGGGTCTTGAATAGAAAAATAAAAAAACAACAAAATAATCAACCATTCGCTAGTCTCAAACCCTTGACCTCATGAGAGACAAACCATATGCCAGCCAATTGTGCTACAACATAACTCGTGCAAGGTGGAGTCATCAATTTTATTTGAACTTCCACGTTAGGTCCCACATTACCATGGCCGCGCTAATATAAATTATCCCACGTCATAGGACCAAGTTTATCAATCACAATTATGCCCACAACACACTCGAGTTGAGCCATCTTATTTCCACATGACAAGATCAAGCCATTCAAACAAAATTGTTCCCTTGGAATACTCGAAGTTGTTGGGTTGAGCCAAAACTTTTCCACATCAAAAGACCAAGCTAATCAGACAAAATTGTGCCTTCAACACACTCCAAGTTATCAAGCCGAGCTAGAATTGTTCCATGTCACAAAAGCAAGCCAATCAAATGAAATTATTCCCTTGCAGGCACACTCTAAGTCATTGGGCTGAGCTAGAAAAATATCCATGTCACAATAACGAGCCAGTCAAACAAACTTTACCCTCAGAACACTCCAAGGTTTCTACCTTGCAACCAACCAAACAAAATCACCTCAGACTAGCTACAAAGGTCAAGCATTCACATTATGCTCCACATTCTCATTTGATATTTTAATCACAAACCATGCATCAATATATACATGATGGGGGCCTTGTTTTAGGGAATGGGATTACCTTTAAAATCCCACTGGACCACATCAAATGATCAATATCTAAGGGTCATTAGGTCCCTGAGTATTAATGTCATCATGACATTACACCTACCACATGGCTCATTCCAAGGGGGCCACATGTCACACAGAATCTCGCTTATCAGTTGGATAAAATGCCCATATCAACATGCCACGTGGCATAATGATAAGATTCCATGTCATCCTTATCTCACCACATCATCGTCAGTAGCCACATCATCTTGGGCCAACCACTAATGCCCACGTGTCAGTATTGCCATTCATCCAAATGGATTTGTCACTATTAATACTGCCACATCATTGATTATATTGTAGGGAGGTCCAGATGGTATTCATACGAGGGGTTAAATAGATCCTAACCACATGTATCTATTGGGCCAATATGGAAAGGCAACCCCTTGTTAAACTTCAAGCATGTTAACATATCATCCATTATGCATTAGAATTTCAATGACCAAATTTTGTAGAAGATGATCAAAATTTAATTGATTAAACAACATGTACATTTATTTGACATCCATTGTAGATTTCACCACATGACCATTGATCCATCAAGAAGATGCTCATTGTTTACAAAAATTGGTGTTTTTCAATAAATTTGGTGTTTTTGGTCCCCATTATAGTTGTAAACTTCAAACAACCATAACTTCTCATTCAGAAGGTGTTTTTCCAAGTGTGCTATACCATTGGAAAGGTATTAGAGAAGAAAATCCAACCATACCACCCATAAACTCATTAGGAAATCACAACTTTGATAAAAACTCAGTAAACTTGAATCCTCTTTGAATTCACTTAATGAGGGAATGCAAGAGATCAAGCTATCATACTTCTTCCTTTGATTCATGGATGGAACTGTCGCTTCATTAGGCATCCACTTTGACATAAATGACATTGGTTTTCTTTAATGACAAAATTATGTGCAACAAATTTCCAATGGAAAGTTGGTAAGCATTGACGGCCAAGTCACGTCATGAGGTGTGAGGACATTGATAAGCTTTGAAAGCTATACAAGATTCAAACTTTCCATGACTGGAAATATTTTTGCAGGAGAGGGTCCTCCTTTGCGAAGATTATTTAAAGGTAGAGGGGGTGGTGGTTCTCTAAATCCTCTCGATCCTCCTATTTTCCCCAAAAGGGCCAAAGATATATTCCTAGAAGTAACACCTAGAAAATGATATTATTATAGGTAGAAGGCCATGGATCCTAAGAGAGCTCCTAGGATGGGTAGGGCTCACAATCGTGGTTTTGTGTCAATTTTTTGAATTAAATAAATTTTGATACAAGAAATGTCTTAATTAGGCCAAATTTAACAAAAGTAAAGTGATATGAAAAAAATGATAAAATCATGCTTTGTGTCAAATTTTCAAATTAGATAAATTTTGATATAAGAAGTGTCTTGATTATACCAATATTTATCAAAAGTGAACTGATATGCAAAAAATGATAAAACCATGCTTTTAAGGCTCTAGCTCAAGCAAATCTAGATAGAAAAAATTAGGCCTCTAAATTGAATTTTTGTCGGTGATGTATTGAGGACATGCTACAACAACCCCTATTATTTTATTATATCATAATAAAATAGTGGGTACCTTCTGCATTTTTTCTTTTTCTTTCCTTTAATAGAATTTTGTACATAATCATTGTTTTTTCCAAGGAAAAAATTAGTAACTTTCTATAAATAAAAATGAAAAGTTACATAGAGTAGACGCACAAAGCATCCATGAATTGTCCTGGGGGACCCGTGTACGTACTAGACACACATATAGTAGCAGAGCTACCAAAATAAAAAATAAAAATTATAAATTTCCAGATAAACTGAACTTTTCTTTTTTTCCTTTTCTCTTTTGGACTTTTTGCCAGGCCCCAAGTGATGGAGTAGTAGTAAGAATTTCCAACTCATTATTTCTTGTAATGTTTAGGGTTTCTTTATATGAGTCAAAACTCTCTGATACATGAGTTACTTAGTTCCACATGTGCCTTGATTGTTGTTTTTTCTTTCTAATTTGTTTTCAAGGATCAAAACAACTGCTGAGTTATTTGGATTCTCCACTTGATTATTTTGTTCCTCCTCGTTATCTTCTCCCTCCTCTTGAGAGCCTTGCTATTTTTGTGTTTCCAAATGTTGTTGGGTTTCATCCATTTCTTCATCCTCTTTATGTGATTATGGAGGGTCTGGGAATTTCCATCCATTTTTCTTTTGTGGTCTCTTCTTTGTTCTTTTCTTTTCTTGTTTGCATGTGTTTTGCAAGTGCCCTGTTTGATGGAAAACCCGACATCTAAAGGTAGTGTTTTCAAAATCTAGCCACTATATCCACTTAAAGTCTTTGTGTGTTAGGCGAATACAATCCCGAAGGCCTTTTCTTAAATCCATCTCCACACAAATATAGGAAAAAGTGCAGATCCCTTTGTCCATTTTTCTCAATTCATATTTAGGAACCTTCCCAAAGAGTTTCCAATGACTTCTAGGACCTAATGGTGCCAAAAAGGGAGTGGAAGGTTATGTAGTCTTACCCAAACTGGTATTTTTGTAACCACCATTGATTTTGCATCAAAATCAGGAAACCATGGGGTTATGAAGAGACCTGCCCTCCCCCAGAACCATGGTCCATCATTTATGACATGATTGTAATCATTTTGGGTATCAAATTGAACCACAAAAAGAAAATTTTGCACACAGATAAATATTCCAATATTTAGTCCAATTAAGGTAGACCCACTCATTTAGATCTTCAAATTTGGGCTCGAAACCATTAAATCGACAAATGATAGTTTTTCTTGTAAAGTATTGAAGAGACCTCGTACTTCTGGTAATTCTATGGAGAGATCTGGGAAATTTTCCATTTTTTCTACAATATACTAACCTGGGATTGTTAGATTTGGGTTTTGTTTGTCTTTTGTGAAAACTTTCCCTCTTATTACATCTTTGAATGAAGCCTAACCCTTATCTGTCAATGATGATATAGCTGGTGTGCTTACTCATGGGGCACCTCCTTATAGTCTTAAATTCTGGATAATGGTAGAGTTCCTTTGAATACCATAATCTTTCAAGTGGATCTCTTCCTATAGCACTTTCTCAGAAAAATCAAACTTTGTAATGAAGAAAACATATCTGTGACATTTTGAGCATTTTTCTTTAGATCTGTCACTAGATCCATAGCCCGGATCCATAATATTATTGATTTCCCAAAAATGGTTTTGATAAAAACCTATTACAAATCCTCCAGATTTGGGACCACATCTCTACCACCGCCTCTGGAATTTTGTCCCCTATTTAACTCGTCCTAGTTTGCTCTACATTTGATGGTTGGGTCCAAAACCCCAAATTGCATGGAACGTCACTCTTCTCGACCTTTGCTCTACCAAAGCCATTAGTCATGATAACAACTATTCTAGTTGATTCTCCTCCAAACTTGATTGTGTTACCTTCCATCTTAGATCCAAGCACCAAAAAATTGGGTGGTTCCATCGAATTGTGCCCATCACTACTGGATATGGATTTTTTCTTTGCATGCAACACATGACCAATGCTTATCCATGGAGTCACTATTACAGAATCGTAGACTATTCCAAAGGATGAAGATGCATTGTTTACTACCCATATCACCTCCCATAAAAAGATTTGGAGATATGGTTATGAGTAGATGGTGTACGCAGTCTCTGTATCCACTTTCACTGGCACCAATATAGGAGAGACGTCATCGAAAATTGTTATGAAACCAACTCAAAAAAAGATAGAAAAGATAGATCAACGCCTTATAAATAAGCCTCTTCGAGGGGGAAACCTCCTTTACATTACACAAATGAACAATTCTTAAATGATTCAAATGACAAAACCTCCTTTCTATATATAGGAGTCTAAGGGGTCACAATATAATCAAAGCCGACATAACAATAATAATATAAAGGCACAAAAATAATAATAGTGGGATTCTATGGGGAAAAATAATAACAATATGGGGACAATAAGGGCACAACAATAACAATAAGGGATACAACGACAATAGTAATGGGGGAATCACTAGTATTATAAGGACCTAACATGCCCCTCTCCATCAAAAAAGTGTTTTCCTCAATGCTTGAGTAGTTCTTGATGCTTTTGTATAAAATTCTCATCCTCCCATGTGGAATCTTCAACGGGTAAGTTCTTCCACTTGATGAGATACTCTGAAATTGATCGATTTCGTAGCT
>APFE031230998.1:40757-75046 GCA_000404065.3 Pinus taeda
AACACTTCCATCTTTATGATTGTGAGTGGTAGGCTTCCTTGTTTCCATAATTTTGCTTTCCATTTTTATTTCCAACCTAAATTCTTTCTCCAATGAATCTGGTTACCAAAGGTGAACCTTATGTTGGATGTTATCATTTAAAGTCCCTATGAACACATCAATCCTGTGCTCCTTTGGAATATCTTTTACCCTTGTATTCAATTTTTGGAAGTCCTCAATGTGCTCCATCATTGAACCCTTTTGTTTGAGATTTATCGATTGGCTAAGAAAAGCATTGCTTTTTGTATCCTCATAATGTGCTATCATTTCATTCGTAAAAATAGCCCAAGTGGCAATTTGTTTACAAGAGCAAAGCCATTGATACCATACAAACTGATTTGGTTCCAAATATAAAGTTGCAATGCATACCTTTTGTGTGTTTTGCACATTATGGAGATTGAAAAATTTCTCCATCTGTAGTATCCATGTTCCAGGATCCTTTCTATCAAACTTCCCCATATTGATCTTTGGAACATGATGGTTCTTCGATCCAACGTTAGAGTCTATGAAGTCATGATTAACATTTATTTTGTTCTCATCATGAGTTTCCTTTACTACCCTTTTGCCATTAGTAAGCATTTATTGTATAAAATTTGTCAAATCTGTCTTCAAATCTTCCATGCCTTTCTTTAAATCATCCACTTTAGCTTCCATGCCATCCATCTTAGCTTCCACACCATCCATCTTAGCTTCCACACTATCCACCTTAGCTTCCACGTCATTCATATTAGCTTCTACACCTTTATTTAAACCATCCATCTTAGCTTCCACTCTATACATCTTAGCTTCTATGTCCTTCTTTAAACCATCCACCTTAGCTTCTGTTACTTTTTCTGCGAGTGAAATTTGTTGCACTTGGTATCATAATTTTGATATATCATGTTGCATTTCTTCATTTTCTTCATGAGTCATGTTAGAGATTTCAGGTTTCTTACTAGGTGTTTCCATTTTCTTTCTTCGGGGAATCAATTACTAATAATAATTCTTCACTATGCCCTTTGAATTCCTTCAAACTAATTTTTCAACCCAAGCTTATGCAGAAATTTAGAAAAAAAACTACACACGTTTTTTCACTTTGTAGGAGCTCGATATAGAATCTGATGTATCTTTGTAATTGTGGATCTCCAAGGTATGAAATTTCTTCCTACGGTAACCCTCTGAGTAATATTTCTAACCCCACAAGTCTTATCAAGATTGGATTCTCCAATGAAGAGTTATGCCAATTCTCCCACGATGACTTGAGTATATACTAGTTTAATAGAGAGAACTTATACGATGTTCTGCGAGTCACTGTTTCAACATTAGGTTCTGAAAATGATACCCAAAAACACTACAGTCCATCCTCTTTTTGTAACTTCTTACAAAAATTCAATCTGATGCTCAGAGCGAAAGTTATGATGATTTTCCCAAGGTCACCTGTTTGGAATGTAATTCGGGGGTTTGCAAAAACTTATCTCCGAAAATATAGCGAGACAAGATCCGAAATTCAAGCTCGAGGTTAAGCAAGATTTCATCTCAAATGGGTTTTTTTTTAGCTTCTGAAATGTCACAGAAAAAAAGTTAGAGTGAAAATTCCATGATGACCTATTTGGAGCAGCGAAACCCTAGAATCCAAAGCTCTGATACCAAATGTTATGAAACCAACTCACAAAAAGATAGAAAAGATAGATCAACACCTTAGAAATAAGCCTCTTCAAAGGGGAAACGTCCTTTACATTACACAAACGAACAATTCTTAGATGATTCAAATGAAAAAACCTCCTTTCTATATATAGGAGTCTAAGGGGTCACAATATAACCAAAACCGACCTAGCAATAATAATGTAGAGGCACAAAAATAATAATAGTGGGATTCTATGGGGCACAATAATAACAATATGGGGACAATGGGGGCACAACAATAACAATAAGGGATACAACAACAATAGTAATAGGGGAATCACTAGTATTATAGGGACCTAACAAAAACCCAAGTGGAGCGCATAACTTTGTATAGAAGCCATGCCTTAGATAACAACGGTGTCCAGAGCGAGACCAAACCTGATGAGGCCTTGTCACAACTGGCTGCAAATGTCTTTGGAACAAAGCATGTTTTTGGAAGGAAAACGTCAAAGTTGAGGCCATGACAGATGCCATATGAGCATAGGAGCACAAACTCCCCTCGCCATGAGTAGTTGAGTGCATAGAAGAGATCCAAAACCAGACTATGGTGTAATATCCCTCACAACAATTCACTTGAACCCTAGTGCTCTCCATCCCATAATTATTGTTATAGCACTTTATTTTTAATATTTTAGTAATTTATTTTTTTATTTTTAATGATAATTTTGATAGACTTATTTTTATTCCTTTCTTTTTATTGCTAAATTTACAATTTTGTTGTAGTAAATTTTAGTAAGTCCATTGTTTCAATACTCACAACTAAATTTTTAATTGTACCAGGTCATATTCCAAAGTTCACATGCCTAATGGCTTGATGGGCCTATTTTCTAACTTTCATACATTTTCATGAATCATAATAAAATCATGATCAATGGAGATGATCATTTAATAAGACAATTTACCATGCAACTGGGTTTTATTTCAAACTTGATTCACTAATATATCCTAATGGACTTCTAGTGAACACATGAGACCGACTATATATATTAAATAATGTTATAAATCAATGGTCGAAAATCATTTAATGATACAAATGAGTATCTAACTAGGAATTTCTTTTAAAGAACTTATCCAATAACATAGCCCAATGGTTTGATTAACAATTTTTTTAATGTAAATGTGATGAAAATTTTGCAAGAACTTAACGGAACCAAATTTTATTTAAAGAACAATTAATTAATACAACATGATCATCCATTACCCAATTAACAATACAATTTTTTTTTACGAAAATTATAACGAATATTTTGACTTTTTAATGTAAATCCAACTTGATTTTAAATCAATCAAGTTTTATTAGAAGATATATCAAAAAATAACATACTTGGTGGCCTAATTGCTTAGTAGAACTGAATCTTATTAATTAAAATTTCATTTAAGTTTTAATTTGTATTAGTTTCAAGCGTGTTTTATTTTTCTTAAGTATAATAAAATTTATTTTTAAATAAAAAATGATTGAAAATATTTAAACCGATGGTCTAAATTATAACAAAGATTGATTTAAAAGATGATCATATAACATAGCTTAATGGTCTAGTGTACCAGATATGCGAAGATATAATGCTCAAATTCACAATATTTATTATGAAAATTTTATATGTTTCCTATCATTATTTTTAAAGTCTAAAATTGTCAACTCCCTCGGTAAAAGTATTGATAGTGGCCATTAATTCATAACATGTTAATTAAATTTTCTTAACTTGAATAAACTTGAGACAAGCTTTTGCTGTACTCATTCTCTTCATATGAACTTCAATTTCTATTTTATACATTTCTCTAAGAATGTATTGAAAGTTATCAAATTGAACTTCAATTTCTATTTTTATACATCTCTCTAAGAATGTATAGAAAGTTATCAAATTTACGAGTGGGTTTGAAACAAAAATCTAAAAAATCTCATAACTTTATTTGGTTTTATTTAGGAAAAATGATTTCTTAGAACTTAACATAATTCCTTTTTTGTGTGAATGAAATTTGTGTTAATTGTCTGAATGAAATTATTTCTTGGAAATTTGTATTTAACGTGAAAAATATGTTCAGGAAATCAAAAGAAGAATAACTATGAATTGAGGAAGAAGATGAAGATTAAGAGAATAAACCCAATTATGCCTTTTTTTCGAAAACATCTCACAATATTGGAGTAAAAAATTGCATGGATTGGAGCGAAATTTATCAATTTATCAAGAAATGGGATTTTGAAGATGAATATGAAGAGCATGCAGACAAATTTGGAGATGCTAAAAAATCAGACCTTTATAAAGTATTTGTGTTACTGGCATACTTGTTATGATAAGTATGATGGATAAATCCCTGATGTTAACATTAATACTTGTACAATAGTTAATTATTCTCATCAAGTGATTAGGTCTTTTACACCTAATGATATTACTAATATGTATAAGTTGAACCCAAGTGATGCCAGTTTAAATAAGGAATTTTAGAGAATTTTATAGCTAAAGAAGTAAGTAATGAATAAATGGTTGAACTAATCAGAGAATGGTGGTACAATCACCTATGATTTAAAACTCGATTAGACAAATTGTACCCAATTCAACAACTTAAGAGACCTCAGATGATAGTAACTACAATGGTCTGTAGATTGTTTGGTGAGAAAACTTCTCAACAATTCAAAGTAGAATAAGTTCTGCTTTTAAACCAAGTTTCTCAAAAGGGATTAATCTTTAATTGGGATTTTATATTATTAACCAACATATAAAGATGTGTAAATAAATCACAAGAATCACCACTAGCTTATGATCCATGTATTTTTATGTTTGCTTATCTCATAATGAATTTTGTGCTAAAATTCCTTTTCCTCTCTAATGAATTGGAAGTGGTCATTAGCTTAGGTTCTTGCTCACATGCATTGTTCAAAATTACGGAGTCTTGAATGCAAGATTTTTTTTATGATTGTGACAAATTATCAGTTCCTTTGTATAATTTATATATATAACCAGATAGCTCCTAGGTTTACACAAGAAGCCATTAATGCAATTAAGGAATTAGGGGATTGGTTTCTTAAATGATAAATTATCTTCTATTAGGATATATCAGTGTGAATTATCTCCTCATCTATTACCGAGATATGTCCCTAATAAATTGGTGTTAAGAGAGGTAGCATATCAAATAATAATCATAGGTGTTGTTGTTAGTTTAGCCAATAGAAAAGAAAATATGGCTTACTTTTCCTTTTTCAATAGGAATTTACTCCTAGTATTGAATTCTAAGCATGTAGGAAAGGAAGCAACACAATTTGAAGACATTTGGTTATCATATGTAGAATTCAAGAAGCGTGATCCAAAAAAAAAAAAAAACACACACACACACATTAGAATTTTTTTAGAAATTAAAAAAAAAATTATACCAATGAAGATTCTCCTTTGGATATATTTTTTCAAAGGGATTTGAATTTTGAAGAAGTGAGAAAAAGAAATGAGGAAATTCTTAATTGTCCCACAAAAGAAGAATTTTTAGTTTTCAAATCTAATAGAATTAATGCTTTAAACAAGAAAATAACAACACTGAAGGGATGCTAAGTGATCAACAAGATCAAGTTGAAGGATAGAATAAGATCAATAAGATAATCCAAAACAAGATAAATAAAAATAAGTTCAAAGTTTTAATGATTCTCAAGAAACACTTAGAGATAAGAATGGAACTACTAAAGAAAGCAACCCTACTTAGAATCCTAAGACTCTAAGCTCAATAACAATGATTATTAGACCAATGTTAAAAATGTAGCTCACTACTTGGGTGGGGGGGGTTTGAATCAATAGTGATAACCTTATATTACTTTTAAAATATTTTTGTCAGATTACCAAATAGGCACACACATGAACAATATTAGCAAATATGAATGTAAAAGTAGCATAAACTCAACACATAAAAACCATGAAAAACCTCAACACAAGCATCCACAATAAGACATAAGTATCTCTTGTGGAAACCCTCAAGGGGAGAAAAACCACCCTATTGTTGTTGCATTGCTCTAAATTTTCAATAATCAAATCTTCTTTTACATCAATTTAGCTTACCTCCACTAGTAAGGATGATTAGCATTGTTGGCTACCATCAGCTAGGAAGTCCCTACTCACATGACTCTACATGCTACCACATGCTAGAAGCAACCACTCCCATAAAGCCTTGCTCAACAACTACTAGACTATCCAACCATCATTGGATGGAGATGCTACTCCCAATATACTAATTTTTTGGCCACCACCAGTAAAGATCCATTACCCCTGAAACAATTTCCTTAGCCACCACTAGCAAGGATCCACTACCCCTAAAACAATGTAGTTGACCACCACCAACAAGGAGCCACTGCCCCTAAAACTCTTTAGGGCCACTTTTCAAAATATTTCAAACTAGGACCCTAGCTCATAAAATCAACAATATCTATAACACAACCACGATAGATCAGTAGCAACAAATCTCCATGTCAAGTCTTCTCTCTTTATCAAACTATATTCAACCATTTCTTCTCCTCGTTGTACACTATTATATGCATAACAAAATCTGAGACCTTCACAACAAAATATGATATACAATATACATCTATAGCCACAATTCACTTCTCTCAATCCTTCCAACCATCAACTGTAATGAGAATCAAATCAATACATAGAATATATTGTGATGGACTTCAACCTCTACATCTTCTCATCAAATCTGATCCCTGGTTCATACATACAAAAACCTGATATATCTCTACTATTTTGTGTGAGCAACTACAACTATATCATTTCTCTCTCAACACCCTCTCAATGGCATGCTCTCACACTCACAAAAGAACCAACCCAATAACCTCATAGCATTCCCCTATTTGTAATTTCCTAAGATGGTTAAATTAATAAATGTTATAGGAAATGGAAGATTCAACAACTCTTTTCACACCATAAAATTTGGTTGGATCAATATCCTTGACTAAATCTTGTCACTAATATTCACTTAATGAGGAATATTCAATTTGAATAATTTTCTAGAAGTTCCCTATCCTTTTCCGACCTTTAAGTGTAAAATCTCAAACAAGACCATTGAAAAAATCAATTAAACACCTGAGATGCATGAGGAATGTAGAGAAAAAACATGCTTAGGCCATAGTCACAGGGATGATAACTATCTCCCATGGCTACATCACATCCTTTAATTGGCATCCCATTGGCTGAGAGCCTATAACCACTCTGTTGGATATAATCTCCCAACAATTGTGGCAGAGAATACACCAATTGACATCAACCTTGCATCAAAATTGTAGCTCATATTTAGGAGAATGTTTAAGACACTATGACAACCTTTCCCAAGAACTTTGACACCAAGACACACCTTAACATCCTTCAAAAATATTTCTTTAAGATTCAATACAAATCATAGACTACATGATTGCAGGAACTACACCAACTTCAGAAGTGAGTTAGATACATCATTCAACCTTCTAGAGACTAGATAACAACATGAAAACCTTAGAAGAACATATTTAGAACTCAATACATGAGATATGACTCATAGATACATGGCATACATTAGGTGACATCAATGGTACCACCAACATACCAACAAAATCCCCCTTTGTGAATGATTGGAAAAACATATCAAGATAAAAAACTATGCTTTCTCCAAACTAAACAAGCTCCTCCTCTTCATGCAATGGGCTCCATCAATCAAATTAGAAACTCCACTCAACATCATATGCATATGATAAACAATGGGATACATCGCTGAAAGATGAAGGAAATAACAACACTCCTCCACTGATCTCATAACTGAGGAAGATTTGCAATAAACTCCCCCTAGACATGAGCTAGGTCTGATAAAAAATACACTAGAGCAACAATACACTTGTCCTATTAGCAGTAGCTACAAACTTTGATCAACTCTATAGTAACAATAGAAAATTTTGATCAACTCTAAAGCAAAAACAACATATACAGCCAGTCTATCTCATACCTACACCTCCATATTGTACTATCCAGATCATAACAACAAAAAACTCATACATTTTCAGCAACAACCTCTCTCTATTCTTCTTTAATATCAACCATCAATCCTCTGAAATAACAACTTTACCCAATATCTGTGCAAATAGGAACTTATTCCCCTGAATGCAAACATCTCCATGGGTGATTGTGTAATGATCTATATTACTGTCATTACCTCCTTGCCATATGCAAGAGGCCATAAACTATCCAATGAACTAAATACAAAAATATTCACAAGACAATACCAACATCCCACCTACATCTACAACACACTCTCTCTCCAATGGATGCCCAACATCAACAACATTCCATCAAAAAAACATTAGAAGAAACATTTTTACATGGCTTAATACTTGCACACACATGTGCTTACATGGAAAATCAAAATACTCAACATAATGCATGCCCATGCCGCTCAACTAAATAGATGTCAAGACTTATGCTAAATACACCCAATGATAAGAACAATGAAGTTACAAGGCTATATCTTGCACTCTAGGATGCATAAAAGTCTGAAATAAAATGAACCTCTATAATCATGCCAATCACCATGGATCACCTCTATGCATGACATAAACAAGAACATGGCATATATGATCAACAATATGTGCCCTACATAGCAATAGGATAATGAAAATACATACCACATGATAGACATGTGTTAGTCTCTCTGAATCACCAACCATAGATCAAGATATCATCAACAATAATCATGCACTAAATATCATCCTTTTGAAGCGTATCAACAAACATCCTAATAAATATAAGCATGATACACCACATGGCTCATCATCATGAATCCATACTCCTACAAAAACACAAGCTATAGCACTAGACAACATACTAGGAACCAATGAGGATATGTCTATCATCAATGTGTCAACACATCACAATATTCTTCATGCAAAAAATCCAACAATAACACCATCAAAAAAACTTTAAGTAGATCTCAATCATCAATAACATGGGTAAGTGTCCTAGAAAATAGTATGACAAATGAACGACAAACAACCACCATGTGAAACAACAACACCGACATGAAATATATCCATCATGATAAGCTCTTAGATCTTCTGCATATAGGCTACAAATCTCTAACACTGGAATATTGCAAGCAACTATAACCATACACCGCCATCATACTAATCTCCATGGCACTAAAACGCACATGACATCATCAATCCAAAAACACTTTTTTCCTCAAACTAATACAATCCCACTGCATATTAACTCATGTAATACTATTAGGAAACATATAATCCATGCACAACCAGAACACATACTCCTACAATGGATCAATGCCAGATAAACACATAGCATGGAATACATAGCCAACTCCTCCAATTAGTGTCTTTTTCATCTTCAGCTAGCAAGGAACCATGATGTCATTAATACCACTGAAATATTGGAAGCATATGAGATGACCCCCCTGAACATCTGCCATCACACTTTGGAAACTTCCTTCCTGGAGAGATTTGTGATCATTTTCACATCATAAATCCTCTATCAGAACCTGATCACAATAGCCTGAGTAGTTACAACATTAGTAGCACAAAGCATCAATCATCATAAAAAATGATAAGCATCATCAAACCCTAGTGGCATATATCAAAGCAACTCCTCAACAATTAGATCTATTCACACACACTTCTCTTGCTATTGCAATACCCTCAATGCTTCTACATGCAAAATCAAGATGTGTCGTATGCTTCCCATGAGGCCATGCGAACCTCAATTTCTCCTTGCAAAATCTTGTTGCTCCTTCTTCCTCCAAAATTTGAGGGGTTGATCTCTTGCATGCAAATCTCTTCCCCTTCTCTTATCTAGCCCACTTTGCATGTTATTCATTCTTTGATTAGATGGCCTTAAGAGCCTTGGCATCTTGCAAACTTTGGCCATATTACCAAGATTTTCACAAATGTAGCACCTACTATGAATAAGGAACAAAGGAATGGATTCAAATCTCTTGATCTTCCTTTTATTCCTCTATGCATGAAACCTGCATTCAATAACCTTGTGGTCAAAACCATTTGATGAATAAAAATAACCATAAAAATGACCATTATACTTGATTTTGGATGAACTTTGTGAAGGGGGTGGTCCTCTTTATTTGTTTTCTTGATAGGGCCTTCTATACATCTGCTTCTTCTGTTGCATGCTTCTACAATTTGCTGCAACATGTCCAAACTTGTGACAACTGTAACACTCTACCTCATCCATAAAAGGAAAGAATGGGCTTTGATTCCTTTGAAATTTTACAAATCTTCCAAAATTAACTCTTCGAGCAAAAGATATTTTGAATGTAGGTTCTCCTTGAGGTCTTCCTTTTTGTTGATACTTATTTCCTTGATTACACTACTCTTGTTTATGCCATTGTTTGCTACAGTCCTTTTTGTTGATACTTATTTCCTTGATTACACTACTCTTGTTTATGCCATTGTTTGCTACAGTCCTTTTTGGTTCTTCATTGGTGTTCTTTCCTGCATGAAATCTAGACTCTCCCTTTTGAGAACCAAGACCAAATCTATCCAATGGTGATATTCAGTTTCCAAGCAAATTTTCCAAGGCTACGATGCTCTTCTCCATCTTCAACTGCTTCCTCATGAATATCACTTCAACTTCTAATTTCTCACACTATTATTGATTTTCTATGCATTATTTTCTCATCCCTTCTTCAACTCGTCTGATTTTTCCAACTGAGACCTCAAGCTGATGATTTCTTCCTTGATATTAGCCTCCTTATCATCACATATTTGCAATAAATTTTCCTGATCTTTGCATGCAATTGTTAGTCTACTAATCTCAACAAATAATTTCTCTACATCTTCCATGGCAAACTCATCCTCAGCTCTAAGAAGTTTAATATTATCCTCATCTTCACTAGGCAATTCAACATGACTAGAATCTGAACCACCCAAAGTATAACCTAGAATAAGATCATTAGTATCTATGCCTTTAGATTCATTATGTTGCAATGCCTTTAGTTCTTGATTTTCTAATTTCTTCACATTGTTCGTTGAACCATTTGCAGTACAAGGATGAGATTCTTGTGGTTGATCTTCTTCCTTTTGAGGACCCTTCTTCTTTTTCTACTTCTTTCTTTTTTTTGTCTCTATTGTTGCTGCTACCATCTCGAAACATGGTCTCTAGCCTGTCCCACATCTCTTTAGAATATTTTAGATCCGCTAACTTCTTCAAATCTGTATTGTGAATATTTTGATAAATTATGAATCTAGCTTGAGCATCTTGCTGCAAAACTTCAGGTGCAAGTGAATTGTTGCCACATCCTTCACATAAAACTCCCAAAATGTTAGATCCATAAGAAAATACTTGATATTTAACTCTATCATTTCATACCTTGAAATATGCAGTAGCGAGGACAAAAAACCCTGGAGGATTCATTTTGAAATTTTTGTTACAAATTTTTCACCAAAATTTCCCTGATCTACTCTCCAACAATTAAGTTGTAAGCAAGAACCATACTCTGATACTAATTGTTAGAAATTGTAGCTCACTACTGGGGGGGGTGGCGGTCGGGGGGTGGTATGAATCAATAGTGATGCATTTATATTACTTTTAAAATATTTTTGCCTGATTAACAAATAGCCACACACATGAACAATATTAGTAGATTTGAATGTAAAAGCAAAATTAACTCAACAAATAAAAACCATTAAAAGCATCAACACAAGCATGCACAATAAGGCACATGTATCTCTATTGTATACCCTCAAGGAGAGAAAAACCACCCTGCTATTGCTGCAATGCTATGAATCTTCATTAATCAAATATTCTTTACATAATTTAGCTAGCCTCCAATAGAAAGGAGCCAATACCCCTATGGTTAGTATTTCTGGACAACACCATCTAGGAATTATTTATTCACACGACTCTACAGGACACCACTTGCTGGAAGTGACCACTCCCATCATGCCTCGCTCAGTAACCATTGGACTACCCAACCACCACTGAATGGAGATGCTACTCCCGTTATACTGATTTTTTAGCCACCACCACCAAGGAGCCACTACCCCCGAAACTCTTTAGGGCCACTTTTCAGAATATTTCTAACTAGGACCCCAACTCATCAAAGCAACAATCTCTACAACACATCCATTATATATTAGCAAAAAAATTCTCCATATCAAGTCTTCTCTCTCTATCACGTTATCTTCAACCACCTTCTCCTCTCTGAACAATGTTATCTACATAAAAAGATATGGGACCTGCATAATAAAATCTGATATACAATATACATTTACAGCCACCATGCACTTCTCTCAATCCATCCAAACATCAACTATAATGAGAAGAAAATGAATACATAACATATATTTTGATGGACTTCAACCTCTGCATCTTCTCATCCAATCTAATCTCTGGTTCCTACATACAACAACCTGATATATCTATGATAATCTCTGTGAGCAGCTACAACTATCATTTCTCTCTCAATTCCCTCTCAATGGCATGCTCTCACACTCACAAAAGAACCAACCCAATAACCTCATAGCATTCCCTTATTTGTAATTTCCTGAGATGGTTAAATCAATAAATGTTACAGGTGATGGAAGACTCATCAACTCTTTTCACACCATCAAATTTGTTTGGATCAATCTCATTGACTAAATTTTGACATTAAGCTTCACTTAATTAGGAATATTCAATTTTAATCACATTCTAGAATTTCCCCGTCCCTTTTTGACCTTTAAGTGGAAAATCCCAAATAAGACCATCGGAAAATTCAATTAAACACTTAAGATGCCCGAGGAATGTGGAGAAAAAACATATTTAGGCTATAACTAGAGGGATGATAACTATCTCCCACAACTACATCCACATCCTTTATACTGACATCCCAATGGCTGAGAGCCTACAACCTCTCCATTGGACATTGTCTCCCAATAGTTGTGGCAAAGCATACATCAATTGACATCAACCTTGCATTGAATTTGTAGATCAACTTCAAGAGAATGTTAAAGAAATTGTGACAACCTTTCCAAAGCAGGTTGACACCAATACACAATCTAACATCCTTCAAAAATATTACTTTAAGACTCAATACAGGTCATAGACTACATGAGTGCATGAGCTACACTGGCTTCAAAAGTGAGTTACCTACATTATGCCAACCTTCCATAGAACATATGAAAACATGAAAACCTTCAAAAGAACATATTTAGAACTCAATACATGACAAATGACTCATAGATACATGACATACATTAGGTGACATTAATGGAAACACCAACATACCAACAACCAATTGATACCAAACCAATTATTGTTGTCACTAATTAGTTCATGTTTATAATGATGGATCTATATAGTTTTAAGCTTATAGAGGATATTTTGATTCCATTATGTGATTGTTTCTTCAAGAACTCAAATAAATCCATTATAAAAGGAAGATCCAAAAGAGAAAAATAGAAGAATTTGAGGAAAGTCCTTTAAAACATGTTATGGTGCGGGATGCATCTTGATTAAATGATGAAAAATTTGCTAGAGCAATAGTTGATGCATTAGGAGCATTTGATACTGGTAACAAATGGTATGTTAGCAATATGAAAGTATAGGTAAAGAAGAAAAAAGAACAAATTGATTTGTTAGAAGATATGTTAAACAATAAAAGATCCTTAATGGAATAGGAACATCAATAATAATTAAGTTCTATTATTGAAAAACACCAAATAAAATTATCAAGAATTGAGGATCATTATAAATAACAAAGTTAGAATAAAAAAGATGAACACTTGAAATTATTATTTGTTATGCAGGAGAAAAATGACTTGCATATGAAAGATATTAGTGCACAATATCAAAGATCAAATAAATTCATTACTAGTGCAGGTTCAAGAATTGGAAAATAAATAGAGTAACATGGAAATTGTTAAAATGGAGGACTTGTCTAATTCAAAAATATGGGTATTACAAGAAGATATTTATACTAAACTAAGTCTCATTCAAATGTTGCATGATGTTTTCTTCAATTCTATGATAAGATAGAGTCATAGCACGAGGAGCATAATAAGGCACATGGATCATTTGATCAATTATTTTTGGGAAGAAAAGCACAAAGATGCACTAGAAACAATTCTCAAATTAAAGGATAGAGAAAAAATGTGAATACAAGTATCATTGGACATGATGTTTACAAATTGAAATTATTCTGAAGATTTGATTAAATATACAAGCCAATCATGTTCTATTTTATGGTATTATGTAGTAGATATTATTGAATATTTTGAAATGCCACAGGTTCAATTTCTAGGACAATTCCAAGCGTGTTATGTATTACAAATTTGAAATAGAAAAGAAAAGATAACATAGACAAAATAACCATCTTAGTAATTAGTATATGAGACAATCAAACAATTTATTTCTACTCCTATTGAATGTTCCAAAACTTTATCATACTTCATTCGAAATTTTAAATTTGAAGACAAAAAAATCAACAAAAAAGGATATCAAAGTGAATTAAGTTTGGATAATACCCAATCCTACACTAGTTATCCATATATGATAAAAGTCTTCAATCAATGGGAACAATATGTTAAAAAAGTAGAAGATAAAGCAAGGGAAGAAGTCAGTTCACAAGGAAAAGATTCCTCTTCACCAATAGAAGAATATTCTTCTTATCTAAAAAAATGAGTAGCAACTTATTTATTCAAAGAATTTGTTGATAATAGGAAAGCAGTTTCCTTTTTAAATTAATTTTTTGAATCTTATACAAGGGTTCTTTTAGAGATGTAATAGTTGGAAAACTTTGCAATCAAGTTTGATTATTTCTATCAGTTTCAATATAATTTTGAAGACATAGATCTTTTGAGAGACTTCTACTTGCACAAATAAATGTTGTTATGTTAACATTTATGTGAGTTCATGCAATATTTTGTTTATTTAGTTTTATGTGAAATTTCTTTCCAAAATATATTTTAATTTATGGATTGATTATATTTTAGATATGATAATGTATACAATGTTTATATATATATGGTAGAAGATGATTTATTTTTTTAACGAATAAATTAATAACTTAATAACACTCTCTCTCTCTTTCTCTCACTCTCTTGCACACACATGCACACACATATATTGTTCAATGATTTATCAAGTTATGAATTTATCCATTAAACATAACAAATCATCTTCTATCTTATATCTCATTTTATTTAATTCATGCTCTTGGCTAATAAATGTTAGCTAGCTCTAATTATCTTAGCCAAGAGCACAAATTAAATGAAATGAGATAGAAGATAGAAGATGAGTTGTTATGTTTAATGAAGAAATTCATAACTTGATAAATCCTTGAATAATATGTGTGTGTGTGCATGCATGTGTGTGGGAGAGAGAGAGAGATTTATTGAGTTATTGAATTCTTCTTATAAAAAATATAAATCATCTTCTAGTATATATATATATATATATAGTATATTAATATATATATATATATATATATTATATATATAATATATATATATATATATTATATATATATATATTATATATATATGAGTTGTTATGTTTAATGAAGAAATTCATAACTTGATAAAATCTTTGAATAATATGTGTGCATGCGGCATGCATGTGTGTGAGATAGAGAGAAAGATTTATTGAGTTATGAATTTCTTCGTTAAAATAAATAAATCATCTTCTAGTTATATTATTATATTATATATATATTTATATATATATATATATTATATATATATAAAAAGATGATTTATTATTTTTAACAAAGAAATTCATAACTCAGTAAATCTCTCTCTCACATACACATGCACGCACACACACACATATATTATTTAATGATTCATTATGTTATGAATTTATTCATTAAACATAACAAATCATCTTCTAACTTATATCTCATTTTAATTAATTCATGCTCTTGGCTAAGATAGTTAGATCCAACTTAATTTTATTATAGATTAGATAAGTCTAGTTATATATATTTAAATTAGATTGAATTAGAATTTATTAGGAATAAATAACTTAGTCTTTTTATTACTCTTTAGTGTCTAACCAAGCCTGCATATCGGTTGGAACTTATCACCCAAACAAGAGCAGGTCTAATTAGGGGTAACTTTCCCCATTATTGGTAGAGGAATTGTTCCACCTATCAACAAGGTGTTGAAATTTGTTTAGGGTGCACCAAATTGAAGGTAGAATGAAATAATTACAATGACTTGACTAAAGATGATGAAATACAAAAGAAAATCCACTTTCTCCTTCAAGAATCAGTCACAATCCCATGAGCTTGTCATTAAGACAGAAATCCTAAAAATGGGCACTAAGTTGCCACTTCATAATAAAATGGTAGTTGGAATAATAGTTAGTCAAATGGTGAGAAAGCATACATGGAACAAATCCCATGGACAAAACCTCAGAAAGGAGGATTTCTTCGAGAAAACTACCAACTAACTAAAGTCCTTAATACACATTCACCCACTAATTAAGTTTGAGGAGGGAACTCAACACTTACTCAACTTGACTCGGTGCTTTACACATGTATGGGATATGCCTTTCTGGTATAATTTCTTTAATACTAGAAGGAATACACTCAATAGTAAAATTTGAATTTGCAATTAGTGATGTCTTTGGAATATTAAACTCACTCCTATTTCCAATTCCCATCATAAATAATTTTGAGAAGTTTTATAAACCATAAGCAAAGTTACTTTTATTAAACCAAGTTTATTTTAAAGTCTTAATCAACACCATGGGCACATTGTATTGTTATTAGGTATGTTTTCTATTCAAGTGTAATGCATAACCAATAATCATGAAAATATATAGAAGAATTCTAATGTAAATTGAAAGAAATGATCATAAAATAAATCTCTATATCTACTTTTGATTCCACAAATTGTAGAAGAGTGAAAGAAAAACAACATACATGCAATGATGAGATGTGTAACCATGCCAATAATGCTTTAAACAAAAGAAAACATTAATCAAGATTAATTAGCAATGATAAACATGCATTAAATGGTAAAAAGCTAGTCAAAATTTAATAAAATATGAATTAACCAAATTATATGGTGTCCAACACTAGTGAAAATTTATAAATCTAGTTGAATATTGAGAAAAGTTTCCTTACAAAACCTAAAAATTAGCTTGATTTCATAGGATTAAACACAAAGTGCGAACTATGAAAGTTCTAGAACTTGTAATTTGCATAGGTGATGAACTACATGACTATTGAAAAGCTCTGAGATAGTGCTCAAAAAATTCTAGAAATGCAATATTTTGAAAAAAATGAAATGTTTTATGGTTTTTAAATTGAATGTTGAGGTAACCAAAGAGTCAACTCCACAATGGTGGGTGATGGGCCTATGGGGTAGATGGTTGAATGGATTTGAGAATTCCTCAAATAACTTAAAGGAAGAAATAAGTGATTCCTTCCCTAGTGGAGTCACCATGTCATCATGATATTTTGGGCTAAGAGCAAGAAAGCTCAAATACCGAGAGAGGAGGAGAGAAAATATATAGATATGCCATGAAATTAATCACAATAACATTGCTAAAATGCAAAAAATGAATACATCACAAAAGAGAGAGAATCAGAGAAGAAGGATTCCCTTAAGAAAACCATTACATACAATGAGGCCAATTTTGGGACCTCTCCTTCCCAACCTTCACTCTCTTTCTATTGCCTTCTTATAAGGTGTCTTGTTGATGGAATCAAGTTTAATGAGGTTTGAGCCCATAAATTACATATCTATCAAGTTCCCTTTCACATAAAAATATGACTTATACATCCAAACTTAGACTATAACCCCCCACCTCCACCCCACCTCAAGGTTCATATCACTATTCTCAAGTGGTTTATTTGTTGCTAGCATGTAGTATATGGAGTTCACCAACATGTTGGAGTTTTTGGTATAGACAAATGGTTAAGGGTATTAATAAGAATGATTTATGCATAATTACTCCTCTTCCTTAATATGCAAATATTGATAGTGTAAAGGATAGGCAAAGGGAAAACCTGGATAGGATAGATCCTTGAATGGATTGTTGATGATAGACCAACATAAGGGTGATATTCACATTATAAACTCCTTTATGATCCTACAAAAAATTGTTACACTAGCAAACAATAATATAAAAACACTCAATTGATGAATAAAATGGAAACGAAATCAATGCAAAAATGAAATAGTCATTACAATGTATATTCTCAAAGGGGAAAATAACCCAAAAAATTATATTAATGAAAAACATGGATGAAGTTCAAATAAAATATTGAATGATATCATCTAGGAGAAATCATAAATATGACCTTGTTGTAGCCTCTACAACAACACCCAAAAAATTTTAGGCATACCCAAATTTTGGGTCCCCCTATGCTTGCCCCAAGCCATTAGGGTCTTGATCTAGTTTTTGTCTTTTTCTCCCACCCTTCCTATCAAACCTTGTTGATGTGCCCACTCATGCTTTACATATTGTACTCACGCATCATGTTTTTATCTCAGATTTCAAACTTATGATTACATTATTGTTTTAGAGGTTAGTTGCTTTAGCAATGCATTAAAGTTCTCATCCGAATTCAAGTATTTGTCTTGCTATAACGTATACTACAATGCAGTAAAAGAATATTGTGTCAATAAACATGACATCACTCTAGTAGCATTAGGGTTTATGAAGCCATTATTTTTCCATGCATTCTTGAAACCCTAAATTGCATCTTTAGCTTTAACTTCTAAAATATGAAACATCATTATTATTTAACTAACCTATGGCTATTGTGCTATGTAGGCAACACATTCAAGGCCTTATTAAGGCGCGATGGACGGATGGAGAAATATATATAAAATACTACGTAAGATAAAGGATTTTTCGAGCTATGGTTACTAATGATAATTGCATTATAACGCTGCATTGGGTTCACTGACCACATTAGTGCGAAAAAAAACATGAATGATAATTGCATTATAACGCTGCATTGGGTTCCCCGACCACATTAATACGAAAGAAAAACATTCTTTCAATATATATGCAACCAAATGCTAAGGGAGCAGGTTTTGTAAATCTCACATGCCAGGCTTTCCCATATGTTAACCCTACCTCAAAATGGCACGTTATATGACATTTATATATAAATAGGAGTCCTCGACAGGCGCTTTGACAAGGGTGTTCATGGCTAATAACAAGTTGTGAATTGAAGGAAGCCAACATGGACACTAAGGTATAACGTCCTTTTAATATACAAGCAAAACATGCCCAGGGATAACCTTTTATAAAGCCTGCGTATACGAGGCCTTGGAACATATCCTTCCGACTCATATTAGACTGTTTTAAGCTATTGACATATGCCAACGTGCAAGGGAAGAGGAACCATGGGCATGTGCATTGTTAAGGTGCAATGGAGACCACAATGGCCAGCGCATGGTACAAAATTGGTTCAGCTCTTAAGCACATCATGCATCTAGTGATTTTTAAGGTTTGCTTACATGTAGCACCATGTCACACAAGGGATTAAGAATAACATATTGGGGCATGGTAAAGGTTCTTGAAACTAAAATTTATGCATTGAAGTAATTATAAATATATAACGCACAAATCATCATGACACACGTCCGCCCCATGCATTTCAATCTGTCGAAATTATGGATGGAGTTATATTACTCCCACGTATACGCTGCCTCTCAATGTAATTAGATTCATGCAATGTATGCAAGTGCCGCTACAACAACGTATCCAAGGAATTCAGTGAAGTGGCACTACATGCGTTCTATCAAATGTATTGTGAAGGCCATGAAATACATGCCAAAGGTTTGATGAGGTGTCGATATACGCTAAAGGTTTCTGTTGTTTTTCACGTTGTAGACGATTTTGTAGTTCTCATCTTGAAACAAGTCGTTCCTATTTTGGAGTCTTGAAAATCAACCTTCAAAATTAAGTTCTTCTTGACGGCTTCCAAGGTCCAGAGTTGCGACTAGTAAGATTACGGAGCGTTGAATTAATCGAATCCTTTTTACAGAGCCAGTCTATAGTCTCGACCTTCTAAATCTGCAAATGATCTGCAATCAATGGAGTCCCAGAATGAAGGAGCTTTACTGCCAAGTATAACGCAATTCTCAAATGCATTCACCCTCAAGCCACAATTCTTTTCCACGTCGCATGATTGCAGTTTAAGCTCCAACAAATGACCGGGATATGCGACCCACAGAATGCTGCGACTATGCTACTTACCAAAGTGGCATCACTTATTTTCAACCTTCTCCAGGTCGCAAAGTCGTGCTGTAGAATCTCGTACAAATGACGGAAAAGGCGAACTACAGAATGCTGCGACTATGCAACCTTTTTGCAAGTCGCCATCCCACAAGGTTGCATCCCCATTAAGAGGTCGTAGTTCTAATTGTTAGTCGCATCCTCTGCAAAGAATATGTAGAACAACATTGGCAAGAATAACAAAAAGTTGCATCTCTCCAATAGTCCCCTATGCAGGGAAGAGAGTTATACACAACTTTCTGCTGCAATCATGGGAAGATCCTCACGTAAAGATTTGCATGATAATTGGCATGGCAGGGGTTTATATGCCACAATATTATTGACTGGACAAGTCGCCAAAATGATGACAATGCTCTTAAAATTGATAAAAACAAACATGAATGATGTTCATGTAGCATTAAGATGTTTGGCACTGTTGTGGGGATTTAGATGAGAAGCTTTGCCTAAATTAGTACCAGGTTCGCCTCTTTGTTTATACGCACTCACTCCACCCAAATGTCTATGCAATGGCGGGTTTTGGTGATACTTCATAGTTGCATAGCCACCTTGAGAGTAATGAATGTTTTGAGTTAGAAACTAGGGGATTAATGATTCCAATGTTAAAGCGTAGTTAGAACAATTATCCTTCATTTTAAAGCGTATTTGGAACAATTATCCTTATTTTATCCTCTGGTTCCTTTAGAAGACCAAGTTGTTTGGGGCTTTAAGATGGAGGTCTTGGAATTCTTGACACAGATTGTGCATGCTTAGTCTTTATGGAGCCACTCTTGTCTCAAGGTTTGGGATTGGGAATGATTAAAGAGGTAGATGATTCTTATACTGGCTTGGAAAACGCAGATGGCAGTGATCAAAACCTTGAGGCTCTTACCGACATCGGTTAATGATCGAAATTGGCTAAGGAAGCTCGAAGACATAGCAAATGATATCATCCATTTTTACAGTACTATGCCCCTTGGCTTTGCAAAGCAATGGAGCTACATTCAACACTTATTCCATGGATGATAGAAGGTCCATGGAAAAAACATGATTGAAGAAGCTTAGGGACACCCTACAAAATCCACTCTCTCTGACAACACAATTGCACTAAAGGGGATTGTACATGGGTTCAATTAATGTTTTCTCTTTCATTTGATTGTGTTTTAATGTTTTCTTTGTTGGCAACAAAGTATAACTGTTGAAATTCGCTTGCAGGTGGAAGAAAAGGAACAATGATGCTGGGCTATGTGAAGGAATTGGGGCTTCTGGTAGAAGTTGTAACCAGGGTTTCAATAAGACTGAAACTAGATCCACTCAAGCTCCTAAAATTTTGTTGGCAATATCAATAAGAATACAACAGAGGATGGTTGGATGAAAGAAAGACACAATAGCAAACAAATCAACATTCAACATAGCAAATGCATCACAACCATGTGCAATAGATCATCATGACTACACCACAACATTAGGGTTTCCAACAACCATCTCTCATTCTCCCCTCCTTTTCTCTCTTATCGATATGTAAATGTTCTCATTATGGTGTCCATAATTGTGTTAAGATCAATTGAGCATGTACTAGGCAATAGGCATGAGAGAGCAGTGAGTAAGCTCAAGAGTCATGAGGGTAGGTCAAAGGTCACGGTAGGTGAACAATGACCTCACCCATATAGGTATACCCTCACGCCTCATTGTGGAGGGGACTTTACCACTTGAGTTGAGGCTAGGATTAGATATCTGATTTGTGCTTGAGAGCTAGAGGCACTCAACTCTTGGAAGCTAGGAGGGTGAACTAAAGTGAGGCTAGGGTTTTGTATTTGATAATGGCATGATCAACCCATGTTCCACTGTTGGGATTTGATAAATTGTAGAATATGTACTTCTATTTGTAGCAACAATAATAAGATGTTATTCATTTCTGGCACTAATTCTCATGCTTATTTATAGTGGTTTTATTGTCTATCTGATAATTTCATTACATTTGTATTTGTGCATTCATACACGTAATATGTTATGGGTTGGTTCATATTTTTTAAAGAGAGAATCCATACAAGTGAGTCAAATTAAAATATTGGTGGAATAAAATGTTTAGAGTTTTTTAAACCCAATGTTTCAGACTTCTATGTGAGTCCATCTTCAGGGGAACACCTAGATTCATAGTTGTTACATGTATGTTTCCTTTCGAATCTATGCTTACTTATTTCTCGCCATGTCAGTGATCTATTGTGAGCTAATTTGCAATTACCCTCTAGCATGTTCTTGTTCATGTATGTCTGATTGATTTTGGTTCACTAGTCCTTCTGATGGCATACTCCTTTTATTCTTGTTGTGACTTGCTTATACCTCTTTCTGTAGTTTGTCAATCTGGGGCTGATTTTGTTTCATTGTCCAAGCATTTCGTTCTTATCCTCGCCCTACCACTTTCTATTTGACAATCAAGAGTGAAAACATTCATGTCGGCATCTAGGACCACACACCGGATGGGGCTCCTATCCCAAACGGTGTGAGGTCTGATTGGGACTTCACACCAGGGAGAACCCCTAGCCGTTGGTGACATCCAACACCGTCAATAAACCTTTAAGCTTCCTCTTTAAGTAGGTATGGTCCTCTTTGAGACTTTCTCTCTAGAGTGTGGCTATAGCTAAAAAAGGTTTTCTCCTTAGTGGTAGAGGAAAATGTTCAATGCCTATACCAATGACATGCAATGATGTTGGAACTAGCAAATGACCAAATCCTTGATTACATGTTTGCAACATGATCATAAATTAATGGTAAACTCTTGAGATATAACTATATTTATGGGGTTTCTTTAGAGAATGCAATGCATAGGAAATGAATATGTTTCTTAATTTAGGCCATGCCATTTCTTTTTAAACTCTAACGATATATCACAACAAACAAAAACACAAAGTTTTCAACCATCTCCATATTCTATGTGTACATAAAAACAACCAAATCACATAGTTTAATGCATGAGTGGTGTACATGAAGATTTAGTAATGTGTGGCTTATATAACTTATATGTCACATAAGCCATAACTTATATACATATACATATACACCACACACACACACACACACCACACACACACACACACACATATATATATATATATATATATTCCCATGGAAAAAGTCATAATTTCCATTAATAAGATGAAAATTACATTCTGTATATGCATAAGCATTACTTTGATCTGGCACTGCCTGTCCAACCAAAAATGTAAGAAAATTGTGCATTCCTCCTTACAGGGAGTACAATAGTTCCAAAAAACTTCTAACTTATAAGTTCTTGTCCTCTTCTGAGAGGAAAAAGAGTAACCAATGATTATTTACATAAATATCAAAAAGATAAACAAAAAATATATGTTTTTCATCAAAACTGAGTTAAAATGTTCATTCCACTGCTACTCTTATAGTGCTTCAGGGTCTACGAAAGGCTTGTGATAGTGCTGATACACGACCCCCTCCAAGTCTTCACAGATCATCCAAGAGTTGTCATCCCTAATCACTGCTTCTTTAGATAGGAAGTCAACAAAGGTGTTCTACTCCCTGTAACTATGATGACAAGTGAATGAGTCAAAAAACAAGACAAGTTTATGAATCTCATCCAAAATATGCCTCAAAGTGAAAGCAGAACATGTATGTTTTTTGTTGATCCAGTTTATAACTAGTTTTGAATCAACAAAAAGCTGCAGGTTTGAGCATTGTTTTTGTAAGGCAAAGAGGATAATGTTTTTTGCAGTAATCAACTCGGCATAGTTGTTGGTTCCCCATCCTAGTCCCATTTGAATTTTTAAAAAATGGGTTTTGGATAAGTATAGAGTCGCTCCCCCGCCGTAGCTTGTCTCCTGAGTTGAACCATCAAAATAAGCCCAAGGGATTGATTTGTTGATGACCTCTGTCTCAACATTCCTTGTCTGGTTTTTTTGGGGCTCTTCTGGGATCATATGATAATCTGCTACGATTATGTTATGTATGGAAGGCTAGTGAGGGACCTTCTGTGAAAAAATTATCTCATTCCTGGCTATCCAAATCACCCAACAAATGAGTAGGGGCAAGTTCCTTTCCTTTCTAGAAGCATCCTTCCACCAAGAGGTCCACGCCTCCTTTACTGCTATCCTGTGCCAGCTGGGCCTGATGAAGAGAGTTGTCTAGATACCATTCCAAAGATCCTGTGCCAAAAGACAATTTAGGAAGAGGTGTTATGTGTCCTCGTTGTTGCTTCTGCAGAGGTGGCACCAGAACGGTCTAGCGAAAGATCACCTCATCAAATTTGCCCCCGTAGGGACCTTGTTATTTAAGATGGACCATAAGAGCAACTTTGATCTGCGGGTAGCTTTGAGTTTCCAGAGGAGATTCCATCCTATCTCAGAGTTAGGTGGCTTAAAGGGTTTCATGAGCACCAGGTATCCGATCTTAGGTGCATAGTATCCATGTTTTGAACAAGCCCAAATGAGCTCATCTTCCCCTTCCATGATCCTGATGTGAGCCTCCATTAGCGTTGTTATGTAAAGGCTCCACGATTGCTGCCATTATATGGGAATATTTAGGGCTGCTCCCAATTTCCAGGCCTGCTATGCTAAGGAGGATCGTTCATTGTCTGCGATTTGGCTAAGATGAGAAATCCCCAGTTCATCTAGGTGGAGCCTCAGGTCTTTGGGGATCTTTTGAGCATTTCCACACCCTACCCATGGGTCCACTCCCAAATGCATGTTTGAGCTTGAGCGAAATCGCCAAGTCAAATCGTTCCTTATCAGGTTCTTTGCTTTGTTTACTGCTTTCCAAATGTTGGAGATGTTCCTGTATGTTCTTTTATCATGTCGAATCCAATCCAAAGGGTTAATGGGGCTTATATACTTTCAAGTTACCACCTTCGTCCAAAGGTTGTCTTTGTTGAGAAGTTGCCATCCCTGTTTTTCCACTAGCACTTTTGAGAAAAAATCCAGCCTCTTAATCCCCCATCCCCCCTCCCCCAACGTTTAGGCATCACCAGAGTCTCCCATCTTGTCCAAGAAAAAATTCTACCTGTCTAGTTCCCCTTCCATAAAAATCTGCAACATATTTTCTAAAGCATGTCCTGGATGCCTCTAGGGATCCAAGCTAGGGACATCCAGGAGACTAGGGTTTCTTCCAAGACCGCTTTGATCAGGATTAGTCTACCGGCTTTGGATATGTATTTATGGTACCATATATTCAGGCACTTTTCCACCTTTGTGATCAACCATATCTAGTCCGAAATTTTGTAGCCAAATGGCTTCAGACGGTATCCCAAGTATCTCAGGCCTTCTTCAAATGGATAAGTGACAAAGGGGAATCTCGTGAGAGCAAATAACATCTCGTTTTGAGCACAACCAAGCACATACAAGGTTGACTTGGATTCATTTACAACCATTCTTATGGCCTTTTGAAATACTCCCATGACCTGGTGGAGAGCTGTGAGGTCACTGAGGCTACCATCGAGAAATATGAGGACGTCATCCACAAAAAACAGATGTGTCAAGGAAAGGGAATCAGTGACTTTTATTCCCTTTAAGATCCCATTCTTATGCTCTTCATGGATAAATCTGTTGAGGCCCTCCATGACCAAGAGGAATAAAAGTGGAGACAAGGGACATCCTTATCTGAGACCCCTTTCTACATGGAAAATAGGGGTAGTCGAGCCATTTATTAAGACACATAAGGGAACATTAGTTATGTAGCTCATTGTTGAGATTGCAACAAGATGATGGAGCTTAGTGAAAAGAGTCACCTTCACTAAGTGGGCCCGTAGGCAAATTATGGCACAAAGTCTATTTTTAGACTATGCCTATTTTTAGACATATGGATCATGTCTATGAGTTGCAGGATGTTGTTTATGGATGATTAGTCAAGTTGGCAAAAATAGATGGACTTCTATTTTTAGACAACAGCGGTGACACTCTCAAGTCTAATTATAGAGCAGTCCAATATTATTAGCTTATAATAATATTTAGACTATAAACTTTATCTTATTCTCTTGGAGCACTTCAGTTTGAGCTACAGATGTGGCACATGCAGCTGTCAGAAGGAAATACATTTTCTTTGTGGGTCAGTTGAGTTGTTGCATGCATGACTTCAGTTAGAACTCAATCAGTTGAGTTTGGTGGAGTTGATTGTGGAGTTGATGGAGTTGTGTTCAGTTTGACTTGGTTAAACTAGTTGTAATTAGTCTAACTGCAAATAGACTAATGATGAGTTGTTAAACTAATTATTAACTCATAATGCAACTAAAGAATACATCAGTTAACTCAGTTGCATGTCAGTGCATGTTCAGTTCAGCAGGGACAGGTGTTAGAGGATCAGATTGCTATCAGTTGTGACTATAGTTGTGCATGAGGATTTGCACAATCAATGGGATTGTGTTATGCCAATGAGAATTGGCCAATACCAAGTTATTATAGCCTCTGCTCACGTGATTCCCAGTGTGAGTGATTCTTTTGAGGTAAATACGAGTTTTGTTCAACCATTCTCATCCATTCTTGAGCAGGTATTGAGCAGTGGAGGCAGGCAAGTAGTGGAATAGATTTGGAGATCAGATCTGAGCTGTATTGTGTGTAACAGAGGTGGAGATACTTGTGAGAAGTATTATGCTGTGTAATGTTACATGACTCAATCATTAATATACAGATAGTGTGGGGTTTTTAGCTGTAAGCTTTCCCCGGGTTACATATTGTGTTAATGTGTGCATGCTCTTGATGTTTTATTGTTATTGATGTTGCTATATTGATGATCAACATAGAGAAGCTTGTGTATTGTGTATGTATTCCGCAATAGCACATGATCAGGATAATCTCCATTGAATATGTGTTTATTATTCAAAATTTCTACAAAATGTTCCTCGGGGAAGGGTAAAACAACCAAGTGAAAGCATATAATCGACCAAAGAGATGGTGATGATGGAATGGACAAACCAAGGCTCATCTGGCAAAAATCAGCTGAGAAAAACAACAATCACGAGATGTAAAATGGGAATGGTTTCATCTTTACACAAGCTTGAAACATGGGATACTATGCTTGAGTATACTTGAGGATGGTTTCACTTTTTACAAGCTTGAAACATGCGGAAAAAAATGCTTGGATTTGATTTCATTTTTACACAAGCTTGAAAAAAAAAAAAAACAAAACAAAACAAAAACAAAAACAAAAACTATGCTTGAGATTTGGTTTCATTTTTACACAAGCTTGAAACAAAGATAAACTATGCTTGAAATAAGTTTGCATGCCCCCAACATAATGACTCAATTCGAGGTACATGCCCCCTAAGCTTCATTTCATTCACCTAAGTGGACTACTTGTTACTAACAGGTGGATGGAATCAAGGTTCATTTATGAGATCAAGTGAAAGACTCAACTAGGATTTTACGAGATCTTAATCAAAGACTCGAATTGGAAGGGGATTTGTTTCATTTTTTAACGAGCTTGAAATAGGAAAAGAACCATGCTCATGACACCTTGTTTCATTTTTTACCGAGATTGACTCAAGTAAAAGAACTTTGCTCATGGAGACGTATTTCATTTCTTAATGAGGTTGATATAGTAAAATAACTATCCTCGTATCCCTTGTTTCATTTTTTAACGAGCTTGACACAAGACAAGGAACTCTGCTCCAGACCCTTTATCACAACCCAAAAGAGGCCATGGCTTCCAAGAGGTTCTCATCAAATGGGAGAACAACACTTTGGAAGGGATACATGTCTAGGGATCCAAATGAAAAATCAGGCTCCAATGTCCCCAGTACATGGTTCACTGCATCACCTACTAGATCATCAGTAGATGTGGGCATGGAACAGGTGGCCACGTAATTAACATGTGGTGGAGGTGATACCACTTGCACATAAGAACCATTTAAGGATGATGGTTTATGGGGAGTTGACTCAGGACCAATGAATGTAAGTTGATCAATGATCACAATGCTTCCTTCATGGAGGAAACACATCACTCAAAAGAGGGAAGAGACAAGAGCTCCCATGACATAGACACAGTCACACCCAAGGAGTAGATTAAAATCTAAAGGGCATTTGACAACCATCACGTCTATATAGACAATCTTTCCTCCCAAAGTAATAGGTAACTTAGGAAGGATCTCTAATGGTTGACTGGTTCCTTTATTAAAAGTTAACAAATTCTGGGTGACGAGGACAATCTGAGGAGAACATAAAGTTTGCCGAGTAGTTGAGGACAAAATACTAACAGATCCGCCCTCGTCTATGATTGTGCTAGGTATGACCATATGGTAATCATGTACTATAATCTGGAAAGGCACATAAGACAAAATACGATATCCTGCAAGTCGACTCTAATCAAAAGAAGTGACTAAACTACTTAGAGGAGATGTCGTAGGAACGTGAGAGCCACCCTCTTGCTCCATGGGAACATGAGAAATGCTCTCATGCACCTTGGGAATAGGAGGATTTCCCTCCAGTTCATTCGAAACTGACGAAACCAGAAGAACATGAGCAATATGAGGTTCACTCTCTACTAGAAAGGTACGGTTAATTGAAGGTGTATTTAAGTCTACTGGTTTCTCAACAAATGGTTGGCCGAGAATGGACTCATGATACTCACTTTCAGAGAGAGTGGGGTTGACCAAAGATGACTTTTGATCAATCACTGGATTGACTAGTGAAGGATCAGGGGAAAGCTTTCGATAACCAGCCAGAAGATGAGGCTGGGAAGCAACAAGGTTTCCAACTCTTCAGAAGCTTCATCAATTAAAGGACAAAGGTGAATGGGATGATTACCTTAACACTTACAAGGAAATTTGACTTTTACCTTTTTCCCATGAGCTTTACTGTTACTAGTTGAGGGTATGTCACCAGCATGAACTCCAGAAGTTGATGACAAAGGTTGATGTGAACCTGTAGACCACACTTCTAAGACCTTGGGAATACCAGGACAATTGCAAAGAAGGTGATCACCCTTACATAACATGCAAGGTAATTTTACTTTCTAGGGCTTGTTCGAAGATTTTTCTTCAATTAGATGCATCGGTAACAATAGTTGTTTGGTTGCCCCCTTGCTTATTTTGCTTCTTATTCTTTGTCCTCTTCCTTCTTCTTAGCTTCCTGGTTACTAGAATCCAGACTTTCACTAGGTGAAGAGGAAGAACGAGGTGAAGAAATAGGCAAAGAAGGTGAGGGGTCAACTTTAGGATCAACATGAGTTTGATGTTATTCAAGTGGAGGAGAAGTCAGTTGAAAAGAAGTTTGGACACTCGAAACCACCGAGGTTGCAAATAACCAAACTGGCAGACCAATGATCAATCTAGGAAGAGACAATGTTTCCATATAAGGAGCACTAGTATTTCCAAAAGAAGGAAAAGGACTAGGATTCCCATAAGAGGGGTTTCCTTCACTAGTAGACACAAGAAACGTTGCCATGGGTATCAACCTAATATAAACTAAGGAGTATTTCCATACGAAGGATGTTGTTCCGCGATCAATTAATTTTATAATTTGAAACAAAAACTTTGCCTTTTCACGTTTTAAGAGCCGACAAACGAACGAAGAGGTGACTCTAGTCGTTTTCGTTGGTTTAGCGAGCTTGAAAGGACAAGTACTTGATGATCTTTTCAAGTTTAAGAAGTAAAAAAAGATCGAAATGACTACTCAGGATACTCTAGGTAAAAGGGATTACCAAGTAACCGTGAACTGTAATATACACCTTAGCAAATAAATTTACTAAGGACTTGATGTATGTGCAGGAAATCTCCACGAATGTTGTTTTTGGTGTATCACATTTATAGGGCAATAGACTCGACTTCCTATGGATAAAGCTTTGCAACCTATGACGGTATCCCTTTATATACTCGACGATGTGGGGAGCAAAAGTTCGCGCTAGCATTATCTAATGCAAGAGTATTGTGAACGACAATTGCTAAGTTTTATAGACATCGGAACACGTCTCTAGCCTAGACCACTAAGTATGATCGTTAATGTTAGATTTTAAGCTTTTGTGGTAGTTTTTTGCAGTGGTATGATCCGGATTATCCACAGTTTCGAGTTTATTCTGTCGACGTTTCAAACCCCAAAGGGGGTCCATCATCAGGACTAAATAAGAAAGAATATGAATGAAAACCTTATTGAGAGAAGAGCCTTTACGACCTGAGTATAAATAAACCTAGAACCCTAATTTTTAAGAAGTCGACACTTATATAAATGATTTTTTATTTATATTATTATTATTATTTTCAAATAGTTTTATAAAAGTTTTAATTAATTATTATTTAGCTTAATTATTCATATTGAATTACTTAGAACCTAAAATATTTTAATTTGATATATCTAATTCATGAATAAGTTTTAATTTATTATTCCTCCACTGTTTTATTTATTTAATTAACAAATTTTAATTTATTTATTTGATTAATTAATAATTTAATTCTTACTAATGTCTTTATTTCATTTTATTAATTAATTTGAATTAATTGATTAGTTAATTTAATTTATTGTTTATTTACCATTCTTTATTGTTAACCCTAATTTTTAATTAATTAATTAATTACTTTAATTAATCAAATTAATTTATAATCTTAATTTTACCTATTTATTTATTAATCCAATGTTAGTCCCTTAATCGCTTCATCCATGCTAATAACAGATGCACTACCCCCCTCATTTATGCTTGCACCGACCTTATTAAAATTAATGTTGTAGTCAAATGTGATAGCGTTGTTAGTGCTTTTGTCAACATTGTTGGAACCAACACATGAGAGCTTAATCTTTTTATCAACAGACGCACTACCACACTCATTCATGCTTGCATCGGCCTTATTAAAATCATTATTATCGTTGTAGTCAGATGTCATAGCGCTGCTACTGCAGGCATTATTGTGTTTCTTGTCAACGCTGCTAGAACTAACGCAGTTGGAACCACCGCATGAGACAACGCAAGAGACCACACTGCTCACCACGTTAATGTCTTTATTCATGATGCTGGTATAGGTCGGGTTGTTGTTAGCGTAAGGAATAGCGTGGGAGAAGCCCCTCATGCGTTTTGGTGGCTCACAGGGAACAACACAGTCGAAGGGAACAACGCAGGAAGCTATCAAGTGTTATGTTGGCTTGTCATAGTGAACAGCGTAGGAGTTCATTACGGGTTCTGTTGGCATGATTTCAGTGCACTGCTTCAACATCATCTTGCTGGAAGCATCACATGAGTTTTCAACATTATCATCCTCAGCTACGCTGTCTGAAATTGCTTCTTCTTTGTCTTTTGATGGAATCGTTCTCGTGTTGCCTTCCTTTAAGGCTAAATTGCTCTCCGTAGTAGATTCATTGTCAACATCAGTGTTAAGATGTAAACCCACGCCTTCTTCTAACCTGGCCAGCTTCCTGGACTGTCTTTCCCGGGAAATTCTACCCTCTGTCTGGGCCTTCAATGTAGCTTTTGCATCAATTATTCTCCATAGATCGAAGCTAATTATCATAGTTAGTTTTAGATGAGTGGAAAGGGCCAAGCGATTGAGATTGTCTAACGCTGCCCTGGTTCTTTTGATTTCACTTCGAATTAGGGCCAAACTTAATTTCAAAAACGATTTATTATTATAATGATTAAATAGTCTATGATCGTTAATGTTTCAAATGCTCCTTAGATTCATTGAGGTAAATTTTAAGTTTATCTTTGAATTAAGTTTCGGTTTTAAGGGCTCAACAATGTCACTTGAACGCCTATGATGAAACTATATGAGAAAAGGAAAACTTTTTGTTTCAATGAAAGATAGACTAAGGGAAGAAATTTCAACCAATAATGCATCAAACAAAATGCATCATGCAAAATGCCTTCCATTAACTTTCACTTTTTTCTTCCAAATGCAATGCCAAAAGTAAAAAATATTGTGACTTAACTATCCTAAATGTAACTTTTCGAAAGCAAAATGATTTGAACTTTACAAAAATGCACTTATATGAATTATGCTTTTCTTTTCGTTTTGAATGATTTGATGCACCTAATACAGTTTTTAGCTCTCAATCATCGAAAAATGTGACCTATTCTCAATGATGAATCTCAAAAAATAACTTTTCAATGCAACAAATCTAATGCATTTTCACGAAAAGTAAATTTCGAAATACAAGCTAAAACAAATGCAAAACGATGTTTTCAATGATTTCCACGGAAAACAACATTCAATTAATCAACAAAACGAGTATCTCAACGACACCAACAAGCAGCAAGTGACGACCAATTGGCTAGAAACCATAGAAATCAATCAGATTTCACTTCAAAGCCAATGAGACAAATTTTGCAAATTAATCAAGACAAACAATAAAAAACTGACAAATCCAAGCATACAGGATAGGAAAAGACCTTAGGGGCCAAGACACACTGGATTCTAAAGAAACAAACCCTAACAATTCTCACATTCAAGGATCATCGCTACTTTATATACCCAAACCCGTGATGATTGGGTTATCCTTGCTACTTTGCATAGCCAAACTCGCGATGATCGGGGTCATCATCAATACTTTTTATAGCAAAAGTAGTGATGATTTCAACGCGACCAATATATATTGGGACTGATGGTGAGCCTCTTCCATATGGACTTATAGTTATTGAAGAGATCCCTCAAGAAGAGCCTCGTCCTTCTACTCCTTTTCATTTGGAAGGAATTTATTTATATCAAACCAACCCTCTTCCATCTCTTTAACCACCAACAAGATATCGTTTACCTGATTCTTTGGGCTTACCTGTGGATTTCTCGCGAAAATCTTCATCAGTATTGTTAACCATGACTGGAACTGATTCAAACTCCCAACTTGTGTCCACCACTATGGTTGAGACATCAAGTTTCACATCCTCATATATGTTTGTAACATCACTAGAAGTTCATTTGTATGGTGACCGTTCCATCCCGCCTAGCTATTAGTCATTATCTGTTACCTTTTCTGGTGTGGCTTCCGGTCCTTGGACCTCTCCCATGTCATCTAACTCGGGAATAATGTATGATACTTCTCTTATTAATGCCACATAGTCTGCTTCTTTTCCTCCATCTACACCTACAATAGAGGTGCAAGTTGGCCCTTATATTAGTGGGCAAAACTACCCTCAACAACCCAACCCTCTGTATGTTGGGTACCCTCCATCTGGATCAAAGTTGCCTCCATCATCCCTTCCTCCCATGGTAGGGGGGAAACTTGTTGTTGGCATACCTCAATATGGTAATATGTCTAGTTATAGTCCTCCTTATCTTGGAATGGCTTCAAGTGTTTGGCAACCTACTTTACCCGTACAACATGGTTCATATTGGGATCAATTGTAGAATCCTCAAATTGTACCATCTTCATTGCAAATTCCTACCTATCCATCAACTCCTCAACAAGCTCAAATATATGTGAACCAACCTTTACAGCCCATTCCACAAGTATTTGGTTCCCCCCAAATCTTGATTCGTCAACCTATACAAGGTTCCTCACCTTCTCAATCTCTCTCACAAGGTACTCCTCAAGTTTCGGTAGGTCAAATTCTTAAAAATTTGACATAGTCTCAATCAAACTTGTACCAGGGGGCAATGTAAACCCCGATCGGGGAAAAGTATGGATCACGTCAAGTGCCTTTTCAAGGCCAACAAATCCAAACCCAACCATTCTAGCAACTTTATCGACATCCTGAGACTAGGCAACAAACCCACTTGTATGCTAGCTATCAGAACCCTCCATATCCTAGTAACCAAGTTCCTTATTATCATAACCCTCCTTATCTAAGAATGCAAGTGTCTGTTGCCCATGCTATCCCTTGATATCCAGGTCATTCACCTCCGGACTTTAATCGGCAGTTGCCTTTTGTGGCTACTCTTGAATTGTCAGATTTAACTCAACTTACTAACAACCCCATTTCTCATTCGCTATGGTGGTCCATTATTTCCACTAAGTTGCCTTCTGATATCCCAAAGTTCAATGAGAATCTAGGATAAGACCTCTCGACGCATGTTATGATGTATCATCTATGGTGTTCATCCAACCCACTTAATGATGATTCCATTCAAATATGTCTTTTCTAACTAACGCTTACAGGTACCGCAACTAAATGGTATATTGAACTACCTAGAGCGTCGTTTCACGACATCAGTACTTTAGCCACTACCTTCCTCACACATTTCCAGTTTCCCTTCAGATAAGAAACTAGAATGGAACTACTGACTAAATTTAAACAATCAAACTCTACGCATTATGGGAGTTTTGAGGTCTAAAATGAGCCTCCTAAGGAAATTATAAAATAATAGTGGAAATAATAAAATAATAATAAATTACATCTGTCATGCGGAAAGAGTTATTTTTGCGAACAAACCTAACCTCCCTAGGAGTCTAAGACTCTCTAGTGACAAACAAACCAAACAAGAGCAATCCTTCTCTAAACATACATTATTCTATGAGAAACCAAGTG
>APFE031230998.1:105325-126645 GCA_000404065.3 Pinus taeda
TCCAACAATTGGAATCAGAGCAGGTCCTTCAGAAGAAGCTTGATCGCTTGAAGGAAGATCCATCAGGATGAGTAATCACGAAAGAGAGGGATCCATCAGACCACCAATCTTCGATGGGAACAATTTTGTCTACTAGAAGATAAGAACAACATATCTACAATCGCTTGGAACAAATGTTTGGGGAATCGTGGAAGGAGGATATACATATCCATCCGCAACTCTTGCAGATACAGCAGATAGAAAGCAATATGAACTCAATGCCAAAGTTGTTACTATCTTATTGGGAAGTTTGTCACAATCAGAATTTGTCAAGGTCATGCAGTTCAAATCAGCCAAAGAAATATGGGACAAAATCGTTCTGAGCTACGAAGGAGATGATCAGGTAAAATGGGCTAAGCGTCAAACTCTCAAAATATGGTATGAAACTCTTAAGATGCATAGTAATGAAAGCATATCTAATTACTTCCTGCGTATAGATGAGATTGTCAATTGTATGAGGAATCTGGGTGAAGAAATTAAGTTGTCTTAGTTGAAATTTTTTTGAGATCGTTGTCTACTAAATTTGAATCCAAAGTGTCTGCCATAGAAGAAAAGGAGGATCTGCAGAAAATCACTATGAGGCAGCTACACGGAATCTTAACTGCTTTTGAGATGAGAAAAGGAGGACCATCAGATATGAGAGAAGCTGCATTTAAAGTATCAGCAAATGGAAAAGAAAAACTCAGTGAATCAGGATACATTTCAAGAGAAGAATATGAGGTAAATTTTGTCAAGAATCTTGAACGAGGATCTGGAAGGTTCAAAGGTAAGCTACCTTTCAAATGCTTTTCGTGTGGTAGAGTTGGTCACTACGCTGCTAGATGCCCTCATAACAAAGAAAAGATGTCTGAAGAAGGTAATAGAAGTTATTATACACATGATAAAAGTAATAATGATGAAGACATTAGACTTCTCATGGCATATGAAAATAAGGACGTAGAAACAGAAGAAGTTACCAGATTAAAAGAACAGCTGGAGACAGTAACCAGAGTAAGGGAGCAACTGCAGGATGTAGTAAAAGATTAGAGCATAACAATTCAGAGACTTGAATCTAAGATCCTCTCTCTAAAAGAAGATCTTAAAGAATCAAAGAAGCAGAATAAAGAAGCTCTTGAAGAATAAGAACACGAAGTGATTGAATTAAGGCAACAAGTGGAAGAAGGAAGAAAAGTTGAAGAAAACATAAGGAAGCAATATCTGGAAAAGGAATAATAACATCAGGTTGAGGTAAATATGTTAAAAGGTAAATTAGAAGAAAACGATATATTGTTACGATTTCAAGGCAGTACTAAAATTTTGGATGATATTCTTAGTAGTCAAAGATCCCCTGCTATCAAAATTAGTCTTGGTTTTTATGAAACTGTCGAAGGTGAATCTAGCTCACAGGGTAAGGAAAGGAATTCTAATGCAAAATTTGAAATGATCAATGAAGAGATAAATGGTCAACCCCAACAACAACCAAGGAAAGGAATTCTTAAAAGAAGATCTTTTCCTCCTAACTATGGAAGTGATAGTCGGTTATTTCCTCAAATAAATAATGTTGAATATTATGTATGTCATAATTTTGGACATATTGCAGCTAGATGCAGAAGAAAAATGGGTCAAGACCATCACACAAAAAGATCATCACGCTCCAGGTACTTCAAGGGATATTGTTTTGCTTGCAATATGTTTGGTCACAAAGCCATTGACTACTATAGGAGGAATATGAAACATGTAAGATGTTATGCATGTAATAAGTTTGGACATAAAGCAAGGGAATGCGGCAGCAAAATTCAAACTCCAAAGCAAGAGGATCATACATCATCACAATTCCAGGTATTGAAGAAGACAAAATTAGAGACAGAAAGATGTGGCATAACTCAGTTAGCTGACATAACAGACACAGGGGAAACTGAAAGTGTAGACCTTCAGTATTCCAATTTTCATACGCAAATATTATGAACATAAGTCGCATATATAAGCGAGTTATAAGCTGCAGATTCGCATATATGGAGCTCTGAAGAAAAAACAGTAGAACAAACTTAGGAAATGGTTCGATCATGGTATATGATGGTTAGCACAGGCTCAGGGGGAGCATATGCTTCGAATAATTCATTGTTGGCATTATGAATAGAAGTCTTTGGTGATGATGCTTATTGACACGTCTTACTTGACCAAGTGAATGGATTGCGGGTTACAGGTCTGGATGCTAGTGACAGATGCTTATGGTGTATGATAGATGCTGATAACTATCATGGTCTTGTTTATGTCCATGGTCTTTGTGAGTCATATGATGTATTTTGTTACCCCACTATGCATGGGATGAATGATGTAATGTTTCTTGTTTTTGAGTCATGTATAAACATTTGGTATATCCCCACTTGGTTGGGTGGATGAGTCAAAAATGGTGTATTCCCACTTGGTTGGGAGATTGATGTATGTATAGAGTCATGTCATGTTTTTTGTAGACCTTGCATGTGCTCAGAGTGAACATGGACGGATTTGTACATCTTGGCATATACAAAGGGGGAGCTCAATAAGATTTCAGCAGGTACTCAGGGGGAGTATGGACAATAGAAGATATACCATGGAGAGAACTTCTTAGTCTACCCTTTGCCCTTGATCTCAAAGGGAGAGTGACTTGGTGTGGTGGTTTCCATCAAGTCCAAAGGGGGAGATTGTTGGCATTATGATACATGTATTGTCCTTGATGGCAACTCACTCAAAGTTATGATACATGTGTTGTCCTTGATGGAAACTCACTCAGATGATAGATCATAGTGCAGCAGGTCAAGAGAGGTATACGCAAGTTAACCTTGATGAAAGTGCGTATACACACGGGTTAGTAGAAGAAAAGAGGCATATACGTACACAGGCAGGTTCACAGAAGGAAAGGCGCATACACATTGGAAAACTAAGTTTTGGTCGGTGGTATTTGGCCCATGGTATTTGGTCCGAAGTGTTGACCCCAGGTATTGGGTCCAAGGTATTGGTTCTACGTGGTTTTGGACCATAGTATTGAGAGAAGCCTAAACCTATATAAGGAGAAGATCATTATGCCAAGGTGGAAGGGTGCAAGTGATGAATATCTGATGAAATATGAGATCTAGTATGTTGGTTATGGGTTTGTGATACTTTGCTTGATCTAAACCAAGGAAGCACCTATGCGGTTGATAAAGGTTGATGGACCGGGATTTTGAATACTAAAATGTATTATCATTATATGGTATGATCATGAATAGATCTAAAATACTGACGCATGTTTTATACTTTATATCTTATGGTCTGGGTATATTTGAAGTTGGAAATTGTAGCGAAGGTATAGGAAATTATTTTCAAATCTGTACGCAGGTTCTCTCTGGTGAAAGGGCGTATACACGGTGGTTTGACACAGTCAAGTAGTGTATACATTATGAGATTTGATATTTTAGGTTGTTGTTGGTTCTAGTGGTTGTTGCATAGTTCTGGGCTCTGGTCTATGTTCTAATGACTGTGTTTTGATGACAGGGTTTCAGTGATTCAGTTGTTGGGTGATTCAGAGTTACTGATTGATTTATATTGATGGATCCGGTCTGAAAATTTATGAAATGTGGTCCCTGAAAGAAAATAGAAGGTTGTAGCCTTCTGCAAGTAGAAGCCTGCGTACTAGTATAAGACTGCACCAGTACAGAAATATTGTAAAAAGAAGTTTCTTATTAAAAAAAGATAGAGATGAATTGCAGCAAGTGGTTTTCACCCACATTGGGTTTCCACCTTATATCATGGTGTTCATGTGTGATTTTTATGTGTGATGATCTGTTCTGTTTTACTGCACCTGTTTACTGTTCATATGGTTAATAATGTTCTGATTCACTCATTGAAGATCAACTAACTGAATCATAAGTTTACTGGATATACGCTAGTTGCATTAAACATAGTTGTGTATATACGTGGGTATCCTTAACTGAAGTAGCGTATATGAATCTGATAATGGAAATGAAAAGATTATTGATTTGCTAATACTGATTCAGCCCCCCCCCCCAAGTATTATTTCCAACAGAGTCCTCTTTCAGCTCTTTTCAGACTCCCAAAATATGAAAATATTGTCAAGCACTTGTCTTTTCGAACTCATAAAAGTAAATGAAAATATGTCTACTCAATATAAGTTTAGCCCTTTTTCTGGACTGAGATAGACTAACTACGAAAAAGGAAAACCTTAGTCAAACATGGCTCAAAGGTTCTCTTGGGATTGTTTTCTACCTTTTCGAACCTAAGGGACTACCCACAAAAAAGGACATCTGAAGTTTTCCTTTTCGCCTCTTTTTCAAACTCTCTTAACATGAAAAATATGTCGAGTTTTACCTTTGCTAGACTCGTAAAAACATAAAACAACGATGGACTCGTCGATCATGACGAGGCCGAATCACTCCTTAGGATTCATTAAATATACTTGGAGGGATTCATTCGAAGGATGAACTTATAGATCAAGCATATGTTATCATCCTTAAGCTTGTTAAAAAATAAAGAGGTACTGACCAATATGGTTGGGGAAATTGGGAAAACAAGGGATTCCATTTTTCTAATGGCAGCGAGTCGCTCTTGAACATGACACTCTTCCACTTCATATCTATGGTTATTGGGTTGGCTAATATGCTTGTCTTTTGGTTATCATATCATTTTCAGAGCCTTCATTTTGGTTTTGGGTCAATGTTGCTAACTCCATTTAGTTTCATCGGTGTGTTCAAGAGAAGTCACTTATTTGGTCTCTGCTACAATACTCTTAAGTCTTCATTTCATGTCTTCCTTTCCTGATCTAGTTCCATGTCAGCATCATTTTGATCATTTTGTGTCAATCATGATACCCATTTTGTGTCGTTGATGAGGGATACATCAAGGCCCTCTTGCGACACGTTTCTTCTTGTCGACATTAGCACATCATCGAGGAAGTTGACTTAGAAACACACCTTTGGTACCTTGGTGCTTGCATACATCAATGGAAAGTTTCCTCGCTCTTGATGATAGGTTTACATCGATGGCCTTCAACCGAAATATTATGTGTGGTGTTCGACATCAACTCAATCATTCACACCACACAGGTTGTATTGTAGTACCTTGAGAACCATTAACATCATTGGTGGTTTCTTTCGTGTCTGTTAACAACTTACATCATTGGACAATAATCAAACGGTGTCTACCATGTTCAAATTTAGCTCATTGATTCACATGGTTAGACTCGTACATTGGTTGGTCATGTGAACAAGATACAAGACCCCGGATCTAATTTCCGCCATCTAGGCCGTGATTTCAAGAGAATATAAGGATCACAATGTATAATGGTCATGATCATATAGACAGTCATCCAATCATGGGTCCAGTGGTTGCATCTATGGATGCGTATTTTGATCATTGTACATGTTATGTTAGCTTATGAGCTGAGTATGGGTATGCCTCCCTCAACAAACGAAGATTTGATGTTGTAAATTTATTGTAACAGATGAAGCTCGTCGGTTGTCCTTGATCCTGACTTGTCACAAGGTAAAACACTTCAATCATCAATCATCATTTTTGACTTTGTGCCTTTGGGGGAAATATGTTATATGCCATTTTTTCACATCTGATCAATGAGCCTCCTAGTGGGATCAATCAACATCATATTCCCCATTGTCACCATCTTGCACAAATCTCTAAGCATATACCTTTCATTTCCCAAAGTTTTAACCCTGAACTGCTTCTTATGAGCCAGTTTAAGGACCAACACTCCCTACTAGCCTACTAGGGTGCGTTTACCTACAATTTTCTCCATTGTGGCATGTGTTGGTCACCAGCAGGTTGCTCCCCTTTCCACCTACGTTGGTTGTATAAATCCAGGAGAATAATCCGCATTCCGGAAGCTTCCCCTTTAGGAGTTTTTAGAAGTAGTTTAACTACTTATCTTGGATAAAACATTCATATCCTATCCTTCCCTACATTAGATATTTCACCACTTATCCTTTGATCCTATCCCTCCATCAAAGATGGATATCTTACCCTAGATTGGTAATTCGATAAGAACTCCCAAATTACCATACTTATCTATATATTATGATCCTTCTATGTGGTTGGGGGTTGGATTTTGGAGAGCGGTTTTTCCCTTATGTTGTTGTAGTGAGTGGTCATCATCTCATGCATTTAGGGTGATTCAAGGTGCATATTGGACAAGGAAGGGAGAAGTCAACAACTTGGAGGAGATCTTCTACAATATCAATTGCTACTTATGGTTGTAATCTCCTTCCATTTATATTAATTCAAAGAATTCATTGTTTTCCTATGTGTGATGTTGTTATTTCACTTATTTCAATATCATGTTGATCTATTAAATAAAGTACTTAGATGATACTGCATATATCTCATATTTTCTTGGTTTGTGTTATCTGAATGTTTTTGGCTATCAAAGCTAGAATTGAAGCTTCCAAGCTAAAGAATGAGTGAAGTGTGTGAAGGATTCGAGGTAGGCCTCGCTCCGTCATCTACTTACTTTAAGGAAAATCATTGTGTTCCTTGTCTCTTTGTTTTTATAGGTTAGCCACTGACCTAGGGGAGATACATTTGTCCGCAATCGTAAATCTTGTATAACAATGCTTGTGAAAAAGCAGTGGGGCAATGTTGGAATGAAGAGGTTGCAATTTAGTTACAAGTCTTATGACCTAAGTTCTCTAATTCAATAATTGTATATAAAGAGAATGCAGTTTCTACATTGTAAAATAAATTTATGGTCAAAGATGAATTAATAGTGGGCCAATCATCTAGCAATCACTAAGTCCTTTATAACCTTTGGCAATGACTATAAGATCACAATGAAGAGATCAAGTGAGTTCGTTTTTGTTGTAGAGTGTATTATTAGTTAAGTTTTTTGTTTTTGTTTTTATTTATTTAAATAAATACGTTTATAATTATATTATGTAAGAAGATTGGATTAATTATTTTTTAGTTAAAGTTAATTATTTATATTTGTCTTTTAATTTCAGTATTGTTTAAATGTTATATGATGTTTTATCACTTTAATATATTTTTCAATTGGTTCTAATTCCAATTTATCTTGGGTTTAACCCAATTCATGATATGGTTTATATTCACTAATCGATATGTGGCTCTTTATGAGTTAATGGTTAATTGGTGCTAACAAAGTATCCACAAGGTTAGAGGGTGAAAGCATGGCAACGTGTGTATATATATGTATATGTATATGTATGTATATAACCCTTATCACATCTATTCATTATACCTTGAGCCATATTGCAAGTTTCATATTTAATATGCCTACTAATTTTTCTCTGAGATTTTCAATTGTCATTTTACCTTTAGAATTTAAATTTTTATTTATCGAATAAAAAAACATTGACTAAACATTATACAAATAGATATTTAGTAAAAGAGAGTTGCACATTAACTAATCCCCACCTTTATATATTTACCTATTTGATATTATGTGTGTCAATGCTTATATTGTGTATACTTAATGTTACTTGTAACTTTCATACCATAACCAACCAATATAGATTATAAAATTCAGCAATTACATTTTTATTGATATTGGGTGTATTGTAGGGTATATTTATGGACCAACATTTAATTTTCAATCTGAGGTCTATGGACTTCGAGACAGAGCACTGGAAATAACAGAGAGAGACTTTGGGAACATGCAAAACAAAACCTTAATCTAATATGGAAAATGCTCACACCTAGAGTTCTTGCACTAGTCAAACCTTTGTTCTAATCCTGCACTCAAAAACATTAATTAGAAACAAAACCATAGCTATTAAAAACACTAATCCTACAATCTAACAATGATTGGAAGCAAACCCTAACTATGATCAATTGAAAAGTAAACACAAATTCAGGACAAAACCCTAATTACCGATCAACTGGGGATCTGCTCATCAACTCCTTAACTCACTGAGAAAATCAACCATAAAGACTGCTTTCATAAACTAAGGAATCATAGAAATGAATACTTGACATAATGCCCAAGCCAAAGCAATCAATAAACCCTAGCTAGAAATCATGCACTCTAGATCTTTAATCATTCAACTTTGAGTATAATCAATGCAACTAAATATATGGTTTAAATCTACCTAAAGTGCAATCAGCACAACTTGATGCATCAACCATATTAGAAAACATTGTGTGCATGAACTGGGAATAACCACTCTCTCTCCTAACAGTCACACAAACTTGCATCCATTCTCTAACAAATGTCTTGTCTTCCAAATCAAATCTTGATGCTAGAAATGTTCACATTAATAATGTTGGTGCAGCAAAGACAAATTGGAACAAAAAAAAATAAAATAAAAATCTTAAAATTACAAGCCACTGTCATGCAAGTAATTATCCAAAACAAAGCTACATGTATATGGTTTAAATGGTCAAAATATCCTTCATCCAATAACTTTTTTCTGCAATCACTATTTATCAAATATTGTAAGTGCATAAGTGTAAGCCATTGTTCCAATGATTACAAGTGCAAACTCTACAAACCGAATTGATAACAAGATCATGTAAACTTGATCAACCAAGCAGTCACAATAATAAATAATGCAGACTTTTTGTTCACATCAAGTCATATTACTACAAGGTTTGCATTCAAAATCTAATCTTAATTGTTGGTTCCAAGTCATACCTTAATTCTATAGTAGGGTTTTGGTTTGTCAATAATTCTCAGTGGAATAAATGTAAATAAAAATATTATGCTCTTCAATGCTCATTAACTCATTCAATAGTAATCAAATGTCTCATTAAATACTTCAAAACCCTAGTCACAATGTTTAGCAAAAGGTTTTGAATGGAAAAGGTATGTTGAAGTTATGTTATGACATAGGAATTATAAGATTTAATGGATCAGAATATCTACAATATAAGTCTTTCCTCACAGTACCTTTGTATCTCCTCCTTGAAAAAACACCTCAAATCATGAGCACAATTGAAACCCTGAACATATCTTGCACCAAAGTATTATCAAAATATTCCATTTCAAAACTCACAAAATAATGCAATATAACTTAATATCCTTATCCACACAATCAAATGTATGATATTTCTTGTTAGGGTATCTCACACTTAATACTGTAAATTCCCAGATCTTTATATGAAGTAAGCAAAAATCAAAGAGCTATGTGGATGCATGAGAATAGAGCACGCAATTTCATTAAATCTTGGAAATAAATCACACTAGTTAATGCACCAAATGATGAAATATACAATCTAATAATAGACTAATAAACCATTCAAATAGATAAACTAAAAATAGAGCTATTGATCTAATTGGCGGGCCCGACCAATCCATCTCACACCCTCTACAAACTACTTAAATCATAGATCAAATATAAGCATCAAATACACTTAAAAAAGAAAAGGAAAGAACCTAACATGAATTTATTAAAATGTTGTGCAATAATTTTACATTATGGAATAAAAGCTCAGAATCCTAGTCAATCAGAGGGGGTCAACCCCCAAAACTCAATTCAACAACATTAGTACATGTGATAGCTCTCTCTGCCATCTCTTCCAACCATAACTTTGTTTTTTATACATTGCATAACACAATTTTGGCTTTAGACAAGCCAATCCTTGGAAAAAAAAAGATGGAGAATCAAATACCAACTCATATGGAGGTGTTCAAACATTATTTTTAACAAAAACCTTTCTCAAATTTCTTTGAAAGTGCACCGAGATGTCGAATCCCCAAATTGGTTGCTCTTTAGTGCAGGAACAAGTTAATGAAAGATAAGTGCACCTTTGACCATAAAAAAAGGATCCAAAATACTTTCGAACAAATTTCATCTATTTTCGTCCGTGGCAAGCTCAGATGGTCGAGTGGTCCCCATTTACTTCCATTCTAGTGCAGGGTCTCTATGGAGTGCAGGACATGCATTAACAACATTTAATGAACGTCAATCCTAAGAAATTCATAAAAAAAGGTATAAAATGCAAACCAAATGTAAATATTCACTACTGCATGAAAAAAATGTATAAGTGCAAGATAAAGGTTCATAAACTGGTAAAACAAGGGAATAAGCAAGGAATCATATGGAAAAAAAGATGCATTAGATACAACAATTTTGGGGCCTGACAATTGCATCAAGAGGCCCTCTCCAACCTAGTATGGTAGATATGTTGTAATGTCAAACATTTTTACCATGTTAAAATAAAAATAACTATAAGAACCCATGGTATTCATGTAATATAACCTATTTAAAGCGGGGAATTAAACAAACCTTTTTCCATCTCAACTTTGGATCTACCAAGCATCGAGGCAGATCAAATATCTATAGATAGAAACCTATTTTAGAGTGAAAAGAGATTTGATCCCTCTTGGTGCTGGGTAGACCCAGAGTTAAGATGGATCTATGTTAGTTTCTATTATCATCAATCCATAAAGATTAATTTAACTATCTTAAATTCTATCCCAATGTTTTTCAAAATAATTTTTATTATTAATATCTTAGAAATTACTATCACTTGGAAGATATTTAATACAATAGATGTAGCAACCATGTTTAGGAAAACCAAGCTTGGAAATACCTTATTTCCTACTCCAACATTATTAGAGAAACAAAAATCATTAAATACTCTTAATTTAATCTCATTAAAATAAATATTTATTTTTTATGGATATTCTTGAGGTAGATGTTCGTAATGCTATTTACTTTTAGATGTTGTACGAGTTTCTCTACTAGTGTAGCCCCTCCATGCATCAAAATTCCTTTCAAGCAAAAACATTACCATAACTTTGAATAATGTGTTTTAATGTGTTTCTATAGTTAGTCATTGATTCCTCCATTTGCATGTGCCATTTTTTTACGCTAACGCATCTTTAAGTCTTTCCGTTTAATCAAATATGGATGGCATTAGTTGAATCAGGAAGTTTCTCTAATTTTCACAATCAATTTGAATTTCACAAGAAAAAAAATAGAAAATTACAACTTATATCTATCCTTGAATAGATGGGTGAGCCCATTAGTCACATATTTGAACTTACATGCTTCTTAACAACTGCAACTACACTATCCATCTACCAAAATCTCAACCAACTACCAAATTATTAGTGCAGTGGTTCACAATGCATCCCTAAGCATTGACCTACGACTATATACCTACTATAAAATGCAAGTTCGAACATGGTGAGTATGAGTCAACTGGAACTTCAAATTATACAATTCTATATAAAGTTTATCAGCGAAAATTTACAAGAAAACAAGAAGAGATAGGTATTTGGGCTTAGTAGTAAACTAACGGGATATGTTAATTTAAAGTTAGTATAACATGATAGAGAATTTACAAATGTAAATATCAATATAGTTATATAGTTACTTGGAGGAGTTTATTATTGTTCTTCCCTTTGAAGATAAAACTTCAGCGTGTCTTTCTTCCTCAAAGTTGAGAATTGGAACTAAATTTTCTTCACTCTCTTTTCTAATGTGACAAAAGAATCACAAAATTCATAATGAAGTAAACACAAACTCCCATTCTACTTATGCTCGTTTTCTTTCTTTTCTTCCATGATTATAATTTTATTATATTTGTTTTCATATTCTTTCTCTTGAATTATTATAGAATGACATCATATATTAAATAAGTTGAAGTAATGAGGTAGATGCAGTAAAACCCAAAATATTAGTCCATCCAATGTCCAAGTTGGTTAGGAACTTACATCAAAATAAGAGAACTTATAGCTAGCAATCAACAACAAAGTTGTTAATATCTATGCAATTATGTTTTAAGGTATTATCATATCGCATGTATCATTAAGTTTGATCTAAAAATCATATATTTGGTTAGGGTATGTATCATAAAGCATGATATGGCATGGGCCACTAGCATCTATCATAAAGTATGATTTAGAGAAATCCCTAGCTTGTCAACAATGTAGCAGCATTCAATAATGAAGAGTCCTCTCAATCATTTGTCTGAATACTATTGTGACTTCTATATAGTTAACCCAATACCTAACAACCTCACACATGACATTGGACATCATGTCCCAGAGACCATAACTTGTCCGTATTAGGCATTCATCTTCATTGCTTTGTTCATTAGTCATCACCACCAACTCAACAATGACATGGGGATTTAAGTATTTATCCCCTAAATCTGAAGTGCTAAGTTCATCTCTTAACAAAACTCCCTACATAAAAAGATGTTACATGATGATAGATTTAATTTCATCGATGGCTATGTACATGGCCAAGATACCAAGAATGTGAGGGTTATTCCAGGAAAATATGTGCCTATTGTTAGCTCATGTATTGACCACTTACTATAAGGCTTGCAAAGGCTATGTCCCGTGTTAAGAAAATAAACTAAGGTAGGTGGGTTTCCCTAGGAAAAGTCATCAGTTATTTATATGACTTTACACTTTCATTCAACATGAGAGTTATTGGTTTGATTATTCCTTTTGATGCATCAAAAGTTGTGTTGGTAAACGATCATATATTCATAATGTGATTGGTTTTATATGCACAATCGTAGATGAGATCAAAAGGGGAAATAAATAGTTGTTTGATATTTTGTCACAACATTCATGAGCAAGTCCTAAGGTTCCAAAGCTCCATGATAGCTCTTTCATAGCTTACATGTATTTCTTATCATTTTGCAGTTAGTCAAATACATGATGGTTTTCTAGATGCAACATTATCCTAATCATTCATAGGTAGTGTAGCTACCTCATATAGAAGTTGTACATAACCTCGCATATTATAAAGGAGTTTTTGAATATTAATCATAGTATATATGTTGTCATTCTAAGTCTAGCATGTGATAATACTATGACTATATAATGGCATAAAAACGTTATACCATATCCCATTGCCAATACAAATAAATGGTCCTAAACGATCAAACATTGTATAGGGTTTGAGCTTGGTAAATATGGTATGTTTTTTAAAAGTTTCACGTAAAGGACTACACCCTGCCAATGAAATTGTGCAAGTGTTACTTATTAATCTTTGTATTAAAAGTATGCTTAGCAGCATACTTGAGGTGATATGCTACAGATCCTCGGTTAATACTATGTGTGTTGAATAATTTGTTATGAGGTATGGTGAATAAGGTTGGAAATGATATAGGTCAAATTAGAAAGAACATAACCTCCATGCATTAATTTTGAGAAGAGGGTGCATTTAGTGCACCGAATTTACAGTTGGCTTGTCTTGGAATTAGTTATAGGGGATTTCAAAAGGAAATTTATTTATTTATAGTTGCTTGGAAAGCTCTGTCATTTATAATTTGTTGTGGAGAATTTTGATCCACCTTGTACTTGGTAGTTGCTTGACCACTCATACAAGGTTATAAGTGTTGAGAACTCTAGGGCATCTAGATTAGGTGATTTCTCTTTTTTTTTTATAATTGTGTGTGATGTATTTTACTTGAATTTATTAGCTTCTCCTTTACTTAATTATAATCAGTGTTCTTATCATCAAACAACTATAAAAAAATGGAGAACAATGAGACAAGATAACACAAAATATAGGCAATCAGTCAAGGCCAAAACCTCTCCACTTGAGAGGAAAACCCACAAGAACTCTTCTCTTCTTATAGAACTTCAATTGATGAATTCCAAGACCTATGACCCTTGTCAAATGATCCCTTCAAGACCAAGTCACAATTCTTCTTGAAGACCTATTGAGGCCTCAAAAATTGTTGCAACAACATCAGGGATAACCACCCGGTCCGAACCTTAAAACGACTCCTTTTCCGTTTGGGATAGTGGCTCCAATTGGTTCAATTAGGTCCATTTACCTTATCCCAATCGCTATTAGCTTTAAATATGTATTTAATTGCTAATAGCTAGGGCCATCAGATCAATTCTTCGAGCTGATCGGGCAAGAAGAATGATCTTTAAGTTGTTTTTGTGGAACAACCAAACCAATCTAAAGTTTTGCCTCAAAAGAGGACTTCTAGGAATGTAGAATTAATATAAATGCAAACTAATTCTAAAATGTAAGAAAAAAAACTAAATCCTAATCCTATCTTAATTAAGTAGATAAAGATCTAACCCAACTAAAAGCAAGATATTTAAATGATTGGGATTTAAATATGTCTGGCTTATAATGAATATCAAGCTAACAAAGTAGTTCAATTAACTGACATTATGAATACCAAAACACATTCTATTCAGAGACCTCTTAATTGAAATAATCAACCAATAACATTTAGGAAGTAGTTCACAAAATGATATTGATTGTTAAATCAATAATTCGAATAATTAAACAAGAATATGAGGAAATAGTTCACAGCATATCATTATTTGTTAAATCAATATTAAAAGACAAATTTCTGAGTAAATAGTTACTCAGAAATCAGACTTCAACACATAAGAGCAGAGATAAATAATAACATATGATTGAGACAAATTACTCATACCGACAATAGTGCGCAAATATGAATAAAATGACACATTCCTGCCATTATAAAATTAAACTAGTATTTAAAACAATAGTATTAAAAATACCAATTTATTGAATGCATTTCTCTTGCTCTAGTCTCCAACAGTCTTTTACAATGCTTAAATTTCTTAAAAGCTAGAGTTGTAATAGTACAAATTCTACCCAACAAAACATATTCAGAGCGCAAAAGAAAAATCTTCAATAATCCTTCAGATCTGAGTTTTCTCCTCTAACCTACAACTCTAAACCATTTATACAATAGTGCCTTCAAGAATTCGTGAATTGCAAAGAAGAGTAGAAATACCATCTAATAAGCAATCTGTAAAGATAAATTTACTATTTATTATGAACAAAACAGAGGCACAAATATAGAAATATCAAATGCACGTTGCTCAGCTCATAAAAGAAATAGCAGTAGCTTAGTCTTTCTCACAAAGATGATTCCATGAGTACAGTAGTGCAACTTCTCAAAATTCTTTATGAAAATTCCTAAAATAATGTTCCAGTCATTCTATTGAGAAAAGTGTGAAAGTACAATAGTGAGAGCTTTTGTAAGCCTTTCTTCATAAAATTTTGGACCTTTATTTCATACAACAAGCAAGCTTAAATAGCAGAAAACAATTGAATCTATTGTGCAGAGCATTGAGGGAATTTAAACAGATCGATAAGATAAAAATAAATGAGACTGATAAGAGAATTTCATTTGAAACAAATCACTTTTCTAGGAAATCAGAAAAAATGTAGAGCGTAATAATTCTTGACACAAACGTCATGGAGAGGAATGTGGAGTGAGGTCTATGGTAAGAGAGGTGGACTTTACGGGCTTATCGCAAATTGCTTTTAGACCGGGGGTAGACTTAAAATAGTCGCAATTGATTGGAGACTGGGAGTACTTTATATCACAATCACAATCGCGGAAAGGTGGATGACTAATAGTTTTTTTCAGAGGGGGTCGGAAGTGGTAAGTGGTTTGGGCAGAGGGGGTTCTGAAAGAACAAAGGAGTGACGAGTGGATATAGGGCTTGGACGAAAAACCACTTTTCGGACCCCCCCCCCCCCTTGAGGAACTTAAAATGAGCGCAGGGGGGTCCAAAGTCTTCTCTGTCGTTGATCCGAGCAGATCTAAGTCGTTTATTAAATCAAGGCAAGTCGGACTTTTATATCACAATCGGTGTTCAGAGCAGAGGCAAAGGTACAAGAAGGATTATGAAAGTTGTGATAAGCCTAGATGCGAAATCATTCATATCCATTTAAATATCGTGTCGGTTCGGGGTGGCTCAATCGCAATCGCAAATCGGTTAGGGTGAAGGATTTGTTATAAGTCGTGTCCCTTTGAAACTTGTGATTGCGAATTCCCGAGGCGACGTGGCAGTGACGTCATGATGTGACGTGGCATGTGACGTGGCAGATGACATGACGATGATGTGGTAGATGACATGGAGTATGACATCACGGGTGACGTGGGATCTAACATCATTGCTGACATCATATCGCAATCGGCATTTGCATGAGGCGTGACTCTTGAAACTTTGCGATTGCGCAAACGTGGGGTTTTATAAACTATAGTTGATTTTCCCGTCGGGTCCGGGCTTGATCGCAGTTCGCAATCGCAATTTGGCGAAGGTAATGGGGCATGGACTTTGGATATTTGTGATAACCCGCAAACGCGAGATTTTATGGATTGGAATGTATTTTCCCGTCAGACCAAGCTTTATCGCATATTGCAATCAGCGGTGTAAAGCAAGGTTTTACCTTATGTTTTTTTATTAGTATTATGGGATGTGCAATGCGGGGTATGACGAAGAGTCGAAGTTTATAAAGATTTCTACCTTTGGGAATTTGAAAACTCTGATTCAAATTAAATAACTCGTATTGTTTTAATACTTAAGGTTTTTTAACGCCTAAGTGTACTTTTGGTCTCGGGGGCTATTTGAAAATCGGTTTTTTTGATAATCAAAGTTCAATACTTGGGTTTTAATTAAAAAGCCTAAGTATTAAACTTTGATTATAGGATTTTATTAACAATTTTTTTCTATTTTTTTTAAAGAGATAAGAAATCAAAGGTTTTTTAAAACTAAAAGGTCCCTATTTTAATATAATAAATTTCATAGGAAATTTATAATATATTAAAATGGGGGGTTGTTGAATAGTACAACAAGACATTACTCTTTACAAAGTCAACCCAAGACTCTTTCGTTAAATTTTCCTTCACATCATAAGCTCGGACCTGCATCTTGATTGTAATATCTCGGCCTCTTCTGACCTGCAAATTTCAGTCTCTTCTGCAAAAACCCTAGGATAGCATGTGTGGGAAGAAATGGAGAATATGTCTTATTTTCCCTTCGCTTGGCCTCCTCCTTTTTCCTTGTCAACTCGGTCCTCGAAACAATTATTTTTGGCACCAATGAATGACTTCTTGATGGTACTACAACTTGGCTTTCCTGCAACAAATAGAAGCCCTAATATTTTCGCACATATGAGGTGTAGGAGGCCTAGAAATTGTCCCAAATTTTTGGTTTTCCTTCTTCTTTTCTTTGTTATCTAAGAGGCTTCTTGTCCTTTCTTTTTCTCACTTCTTGCTTGCTCTTGGATACTTGATCGAAGAACTTGTGAATGAGGTTAAACGCTCCTATATATAGCCTTCCTTGAGATGCCTAGTAGGCTGACGTGTCCTTCTAGATAGGTCGACTTACTCCTTTTTAGGCCAACTTGTTCTTTGCATATTTGACAAGGTCTTTGAGGGTCTTTGACTCTATTTTTTACTCAACTAAATTTTCTTTTACAATATATAACATGCCCAAGAGGGTCATCCATACATGACAATGACTCAATTGACTTGTAGACTCAATGACAAGCCCTAAAAGCACTCAATGGGTGCTTGACGTATAAAAATAAATTTCCCTTGAGCATGAAACCCATGCCTCAAGAATGAAAATAATAAATTTGTTTTTCTCTTTACAACAAATACATAAAATCATGATTACATATGTCATTATGAAGATCGAACCTAGTTACATATTTCAACACTCCCTCGTAACTAGGGAGGTATTCATAATCTATACAAGGTACTTGGACATTTTCAAACTGAAGAATTCTCATAGAAAGAGTCATATTGGTAAGCCATCTCATAAGCTACTTCCTTAGCTTATGCCAAAGTGTCTCATCATACTAACCAACATTGTCACATAGCAAGGCCTTGACTAACAACTCTATCTCTTCACAAGATCATAGCACAATGCTAGCAAGACCAATGGCTGTCAAACACCATAATAATTGTCCCTGAAGGCACATACCCCACCCGGGTGTTCACAGCGTATGTCCTTTTAGGACAAGTCCTATCTTGGAATAACACATCCTCAAGGAATTTCCTCTTCGACTACTCTTGCCTATTGGATTCCCTATCACATCCTTAGAGTATCAGAATCAATCTCAAATGATTACCCAATCCTCCATTCTTTATTCAAAATATGAGGACAAGAATGATGTGTTTATCTCTCCCTCTTAACTAGGGAAGATATATTCATTCCTATAAAAGGAATATACACAAGCTCCCTCTTAACTAGGGAATTAATTCCAAGAACAACTCTCTACTCTTTGGTGGAGATCATGGTACCTTCAATTGCTTGTAGAGCTCCTCCTTTCAATGTCATGAATTTCATCTTCATCATTATGGAGCCTTTATATTCTAGGTTTTCTTCGTAGGGCATCAGCCATCCATCACTTTCCTTCATGAACCATATCAATCGTGTCATTCTTCTCTTCATGAGAAAGTGATCCTCTAGTCCACATCTAAATTTTCTTCATCCAACTGCATTTTCAAATCATGTTATTTTCAGGATCTTCCATCCATTCTTGGTTGTAGGTGACATCTACAACTCTTTTTCGATAGCCCTGTTTCAACCCAACCAAATGTTCAAAAATAAAAATGAACATCAAATCAAAGTAACCTTTTATGATGGCCTTTCATCATGAAATCTACTTGCTTGCAACATCAACATCATGCACATTCATAAACACATCTCCAAGACATTCAATGTCAAGGGTCTCCTTCCTTTACAGACTTTATTAGAGTCTTCTTCTCCATGGAGATGTCCTAGCCAATTCTTTCAGTCATCGGATGTTGATCACTTTCTCTTATCTCATGGGACCATAGTTGCATTTCTCACAAACTCCTCTTCCTTTCTTCACATATTGTTCCCGGGAACTTCTATACATAATTCCTTCATCTTGTCAACCACCTCATATTCCATGTGAGTACATATTATGTTGATTTCATCTTATCAATGTGTGAACATATGCCTTCATGCATCTTTCCAAAGGAAGATATCCTTGTTTTATCATACTTATGAGGTAGAGCATTTACCCATGCTTATCTACAACTATATGATGACATGACTTAATTTATCAAACATATACATACCTTTTTTATCCTTTTGGTCATCTAGACTTCCTTCAATAGCTTCATTTCCTTGCTTGAAATTTCTTCAACGATGTTGCACTCCTTTGTCAACATGCCATTATCCTACTTGAAGGTGAAATGATCAGCAAGACACTTGCTTCTTCCAAGTAGAGATGAACCTTCTAATGAAGATTCCAATGGTGGATCTTGATTATCCCCATCTTGCAAATGCTCCTTTCTAATGATATATGATGATTTTTTTTTTATCTTCTATCATGCTAGGTGACTTTCTTTCAACCATATATACTACTTATGCTTTTAACGAGGTTACCAAGAGCTACTTCCTTTCTATCGATGTAGACTTCTACTTCAACTATCCTATCAAGCTTCTATAATGATGCCATGAGCTCTTACTTCAATCGTATGCTTCTAATATGATGTCATCTCCTAAAATGATGCATCTTATCATACTTACAATGACAGATATCTTTCACAAAAAATGAAAAGAACTGAGTGAAGGAGATTATCTCAGTGATAGTAGAGAACTTTCACTTCATCCTTTGATTTCTTCTTCTCATGTTCTTCCACTTCTTTGGTGACACAGACTTTATTCCTTTCTTTCCTTTTTTTGTTGTCCTTCTTGAGTTTCAGACAATCTCACTTGAAGTGCCCATATTCCTAACAACCATAACATTGGATCTTTGACATATCAATCTTTTTATTTTTCTGAGGACCAAATTTCCCAAACTTTCCTTTTCTCCTAGCCATGGAAGCAAATGCTTGAACTTGTTCACTTGGTCCTACATCGCTTTTTTCCTTCAACGTGGTTTCTTTAATCTTACACATTGACCAAAGTTCACTAAATGGGGTGGCTTCCTTCTTTCCATAGATGCTTGACATAAAGTTGCCCTATTCATCAAGTAGTGCATTGAGCACCATGGTGATCATTTTTTTGTCGGACATTATTTCCCACAACTCTTGCAATTGGTCTCTTATTTGTGACACCCTCATAAGATATGAGGTTATCCCTTCTTCCTTTGATACCTTCATCTTATATAGCTCGGTTCTCAAAGATATCACTTTTCCTGCGATGCTTATGGAGAATAATTCTACTAGCTTCTCATAGATGTCTTTTGACTTCTCCAATTTTGCTACATAAGGGATAAGAGAAGCCTTAATTGATTCAATAAGGATTTTTTAAGCCATCCCTTCATATAATTTGTTAGAGCTTCAGCTTCTTCTTTTGGTGGTTCAACGATTGAACCCTTTACATGTCCAATGACTTCGTCTTCTATGACGATCAAATTTGTCCTCTTCTTCCATACAAGGAAATTTGATGACCCAACCAATTTATTGCTCTCCTTGTATAATGAAGTCATTTTGATATTAGATTCAATCATAGATATAAGGATACTTACTTGTCAAGTGAAGATGTTACTTTGATGGCTCTTTATGAAAACGGAGGTCTCGCTCTTCTGCTAGGGCTCACGGTTCTGCGGCTCTTTATGAAAACGGGATCGAGGGTTCACGGTTCTGCGGCTCTTCTTCGATATATCTCGCGGATCTCTTCACGGTTCTGCGGCTCTTCTGCTAGGGTTTAGATCTCGCAGATCCCTTCTAATAACATATAAACCAACGCGATTCTTTATGCAAATCAAAACCAACAACATTGACAAATGTCATTGTGAATGAGTGAGGTAGGGCTCACGGTTCTGCGGCTCTTCTGCTAGGGCTCACGGTTCTGCGGCTCTTCTGCTAGGGCTCACGGTTCTGCGGCTCTTTATGAAAACGGGATCGAGGGTTCATGGTTCTGCGGCTCTTCTTCGATATATCTCGCGGATCTCTTCTCGTTCAGATCTCGCGGATCTCGCAGATCTCTTCTTGTTCAGATCTCGCAGATCCCGTGGATGTTAGTTATTGAATACCAAACCGTGTAATGAAAATATCACACATCTCGCAGGTCTCGCAGGTCTAGTAGTATCTTTTCAGATCTGCGGTTTGGCTTTCGATCTGGTCCAGATCTGCGTAAAATATGGCTCCGAGCTTCGCAAAAATAACTAGTGGCTCATCCACCTCTGGAGGGCAATCTCCTGCCCATATCATGAGTGAAGCCCCAGCTCCCACTATCCAAGTGGTTCAGGACTCACTCGATGAAGCTTTGAAGTTCTCCGAAAGTGGCCTAATTTGCCGGTTCAATGGTTTTTGGCCGCGGCTGATAGCACTCCACAATTGGATCTCGGAGGTATGGAAGCCTATCATTTCTGATGAAATTAATATCTACCCCTGTGCTAGAGGTTTCTTTATAGTAGATTTTGAAAATCCTGAAAGCAGAGAATGTATTTTAGATTCCGACCCTTGGTTTTGGAAAAAATCAGGCCTATTCATGAAGCCATGGAACCCATCATTCGATCACTCTACAGCAGTGATAACCTCAGCACCAGTTTGGGTGAGATTGCCAAGCCTACCCTTGCATCTCTGGAATCTCTCCTCGCTAAAAGCCA
>APFE031230998.1:126919-195577 GCA_000404065.3 Pinus taeda
ATCAAAGGAAGTTGGAAGACGGTAGAGAAAAGAAAGAAAGCTACAACACCAATCTCGCCAAGAAAGACGAGGAGCCAGACAAGTAAAAATTAAGAATATTGTAGGTCCGATAGACCAATTTGGTCTCAGTGGACGTTAACCATCATCATCATCATCATAATCATCATCATTTAATTTGATTTTAATGATAGTTGATGATGATAGCTTCCTTGAAGAAGACAATACTTCTTCTAGGGACATCCTTCTTCAAATATGCTTGTGATGTGATCATTTCTTCAAAGAGGGGGAGATCACCCTTGATTCTTTTGATGATGATGATAATGCTTCTTCCTACTTCCCTTTGATGTAGAGACTTCAAGATGCTTCAATGTGTAGTCCTTTCTTTGAGTGAAGGTGGGGTTCCTGAGATCTTCTCCTCGAAATGAGCATTGTAAAATGTGTGAGCTTCCCAAGAGTGCTTCAAGTATGGAGGCCTTTTTTTGGATGAGCTAGGGTTTTTCTATGATATTCATTAGTTCATTCCTTGATACTCATTAGATTGCTTGGCCCTTATGAATCCCTTCTTGATGGTTCAATGTCCTCTTTAATGCCTTGACCTTTCTTGATATTCCTTTTTATGGTCATTCAAGTTGTCTTTCTTTGTCTTGTCACCTTAGCTTTGATATCATGTTGAGAAATCTAGGGCACTTAAGTTAGGTGATTTCTCATTTCTTTGATCGCTGCCAATGATGTATTTTACTTGAATTAATTAGCTTCTTCTTTTACTTAATTATAATTTGTGTTCTTATCATCAAACATCTATTTAAAACAATGAAGAATAATGAGACAAGAGGGCACAAATATAAGCAATCAGTCGGAGCCAAAACCTTTTCACTTGAGAGGAAAACCCACAAGAACTCCTCTTCTTATAGAACTTCAATTAACGAATTCCAAGATCTATGACCCTTGTCAAACAATCTCTCCAATACCAAGTCACAATTCTTCTAAAAACCTTACTCTTTACAAAGTCAACCCAAGTCTCTTTGCTTCAAATCAACGTTCACATCATAAGCTCAAACTTGCACCTTGACTGTAATATCTCAACCTCTTTTGACCTGCAACTTTCAATCTCTTTTGCAAAAACCCTAGGATAGCACATGCAAGAGGAAATGGAGAAATATGTTTTCTTTTCCCTTCACTTGGCCTCCTCAATTTTCCTTGTGAACTATGTCCTCAAAACAATTATTTTTGGCACCAAATAATGACTTCTTAATGGTACCACAATGCGGCTTCCTTGCAATATATAGAAGCCCTAATCTTTTCACACATGTGAGGTGTAGGAGGCCCAAAAACAGTGCTAAACTTTCGTTTTTCCTTCTTTTCTTCACTATCTAAGAGGCTTTATTTCTTTTCTTTTTCGCACTTCTTTCTTACTCTTCGATGCTTGATTGATGCACTTTTGAATGAGGCTAAATGATCCTATATATAAGCTTCCTTAAGAGCCCTAATAAGCCAACTTGCTCTTTGCACATTTGATAAGGCATTGAAGGGTCTTTCACTCTATATTTTACTCAACTAAATTTTCCTTTACAATATGTAACATGCCCAAGAGGGTCCTCCATACATGAGAATGGCTCAATTGACTTGTAGACTCAATGACAAACTCTAAAAGCACTCAATGGGAGTTTCACCTATAAAAATAAATTTCCCTTGAACATGAAACCAATGCCTCAAGAATGACAATAATAATAATAATAATAAATTCTCTTTACAACAAATACATAAAATCATAATTACATATGTCATTATGAAGACCGAACCTAGTTACATATTTCAACAATAAGCTCAACTATTGGCATTTTCTTACTAGTTGAATCTTATTACTAAACACATTTTGCACTCCAATTGCTAAAAAAATTTAATGCACATAAATAGTATGAATGGTCAAGTTCCTATATTTTTGTTGCATCCTTTCCTTGCTCAACAAAGAAATGATTTGTTCAAAAAAGGTTGAAGCTATGGTGATGGTTTTTTTCTCTATTTTGAAATGATGAACATGTGTTGTATTCTTGTTTTCTTCACATAGCCTCGTACTCTTACTTTTCATGAATTTTTCCTCCCTCAACTTGTTATGTTTTGAAAGATTATTAGGCTTGTATTAGAAGTCAAATAATGAATTTAAACCTTGGTTGGCTTCAAATGGTACCAAGCATTAAAGTTATATATAACACAACTAAGTATGGGTAATTTATAGTTTGTTATAGATGATGATTTAATGTGTGTATTTTGGTTCTTGTTTGAACTTTGTGTGAAATACCATATGGTAAGAATATGAACCACACAAAAAATGACCAAGATGAATCGATCAATAGATGCAGCTAGACTTTCTGAAGTGAGAGGGTCTGAACACCTGCAGCAACGGCAGGCTCTGTAAACCTGCACCTGCAGCGACGGCAAGCTCTGTCATTCTACGGCTCTCTGCAAACACTGACGGGTTCAGGTCCTTCTCCTTTAAGGACTGAGGGTACACACTCTCATGGAGCCGGGGGGGGGGGGGGATGAACCTCCCCCACAAAGCGACAATGAACAGTTCGAGAATTTGGCAGGGAAGGGAGCCACAAATCAGAACAGGGAAAACAATGTTCCGGAAAGCCCGCGAGTAAAACAAGGGGAAAAGTCACCAGAAGTTCATTTTGCTACATGCAAACCAGTAGCCACGGTTTGCCCAAGGGTTGAACTGCTAGGACATCGAATCGACGCGAGAATCCAGTTCATGAAAGATCATGCTCTAATAGGGAAGTTCATCGGTCTGTGGCCAACCGAAAAAGCTTTAAGAAGCTGGATAAACACGAAGTGGCACCCTAAGGGGCATATTACCTTGCAGTTGGGGCCGAAAGGATTTTTCACGACTTTCTTCAATTGCTTGGAGGACAGAAATAGGGTTCTTGACGGCGGACCTTACTTCTTCAATGCAGCTGGTTTGTTTCTCAAAGGATGGGTGGGGCGATTCAACCCAGATACGGTGGACCTCAGCTGGGCTCCGGTGTGTATTCGCTTATACTCACTCCCCGTGGAATATTGGGAGGAAGAATCCCTGAAAGCGATAAGAAACACCCTAGGTGAGTTTTTCAAAGCAGCAGAGGAAACGAAAATAGGCAAATATACTTCTTATGCCAGAATCTGTGTATACATGGATCTCAATCAAGCTCTTCCAGATGCGGTAAGCATTTCTCACTTTGACATTGAATGGTTACAAAATATTGACTATGAACATGTGCCCTTTCGATGTCGAAGATGTCATGCCCTCGGGCATTTATTCAGGGACTGCCCTTTAACACAGAAACCCTCCCCTGCATCGGATCTGGAAGCCTCGGAAGGAAGTGGATTCATCAAGGTCACGAATCGCCGGAGAGCACACAAGAAACATGCTCCAAAACCAAAGGTAACGCAAACCAGCCAACCAGGGCCATCCACAAGCAATAGTTTTGGAGCCCTAGCTAACCAGTCAGAAACACAAATGAATTTGTCGGAGCTAAAACCCATGAATGATGACCATCCAAAAGGAGGAAGACCCACAATGTCACAAGCAGATACTCAAGGTAAGGAGGCTTTGACCTCAGACAAACAAAAAGAAATATTATGGAGTACTCATGCTATGCAACCGGAGAACCCAAGCACAGATGCTCGCTCAGAAGAAGAACCAATGGAAGAACAAGATTATTCTCAATTTATGGGGGAAGAAACAAAAACAATAGACATTGGGGATCTGGACCTTCCCGGTCTCGAAAAGGCCTGCACCACAAATAACTTCGACAACATTCCAGCAGGACAGCTTAAGAACCTGGAAGAAGTTTTATCTCGGGCACAGAGGCAGAAATCTTTGGGTATTCAGACAGGAGGCCCTTGGGATGGAAGATTCATTGCCAAAGATATCAAAAAGCGAGGAAGGAAAACCATTCTTCAGAGAACAATCAAGGTTGGGCAAATCTTAGTGGAATCAGGCAGGTATGCTAAGCTAACTAAGTATTATCGTCCTGAAAACAATCTTTCTCAATGAAGCTAATCTCTTGGAATATCAGAGGGCTCAATGGCCCCAGGAAAACCCGAATCCTCAAAAACATGTTAAAGAAAGAAAATCCTCGGGTTCTATTCTTGCAAGAGACAAAGTGTGATTCCAATGCACTTGATAGACTCGCCGCTAAATTCTGGCCTGGAAGTCATAACATAGCAGTTGATGCAGATGGTGCCTCAGGAGGCCTAGCCATTATATGGGATTCCAGAGCCATTGTGCTCAACAACTTTCATGCACACAGGAACTTCCTTCAAGCAACTTTTCATATTCTAGGTACAAACCAACATGGACTTCTAACCAATGTTTATTTCCCACAGGAAACACATAAAAAAGCGGAGATCCTAAACTCCATCTCGGCTCTCAACCAGAACAGACCACTCCCACTATGGATCGCAGGAGGTGATTTCAACATGGTCACAAGACTGGATGAAAGAAGAGGAGGCCGATGTAGAAGTTCTCAAGAAGGATCGCTTCTGAAGGGTTTCATCCAAAACAACTGGCTTATCGACCTCCCTTCTAATAATGGAGTTTTCACTTGGAACAACAGACAAGCAGGGAGCCAGCAAATCGCATCCCAGTTGGATAGGTTTCTACTCTCCGACAATGCCATTCATCTGGGGGTGATTTTGCGGCCTCCATCCTGCCCTTCACGGGTTCTGATCACTGGCCCATTTCACTTCACTGGTCTCGACCGGGAAACAACATCTGCAGGCCTTTCCGCTTTGAAGCCTTCTGGATGACCCATCCAGACTTTCACAAACTAATCAACACATAATGGAAAAGCTTCCATCCACCTCCAAGTTCCAAAATGTTCCAATTCCAACAAAAACTTAAGCACCTAAAAGGTAAGATCAAGCACTGGAATCACATTTCATTCGGCAATATCTTTCAGGGGAAAGCCAACATTGAACTGGATATGAAGCAGCTACAGCAGAAGATCATCACTCTCGGCAGATCAGAGGACCTAGCAGAACAAGAAAAAACCCTTGAACTGCAACTAGTAGAAAAGGAAAAGCAGGAAGAAACTTTGTGGAGGCAAAAATCAAGAATCAAGTGGCTCAAAGATGGTGAGAAAAACACCAAATTCTTTCATAGCACCACAATCCAGCACAGGATGCACAACAATATCACTCACATTCAAAATGAGCAAGGCATCAGAGTGGAAAAGCATGAAGATATAGAGGTTGAACTCCTAAATTATTTCAAGCACATACACAGAGAACCAAACATAGACCGATCTAAGGCCATTAAAAAAATTACAGGCAATATCCTCAAACTTATTTCAGAAGAGCATAATCAAATGCTCCTCAAGCCTGTTGATCTTCAAGAAGTGGAAATAGCAGTGCGACAACTAAAAGCCGGCAAAGCCCCAGGACCGGATGGATTCACCTCTAACTTCTTCCACAACTTTGGGACCTAATTAGGAATGAGGTATGGCAGGTCGTGGAAGAGTCTCGCTCTTTTTGATGGATGTTTCCAGGGATAAATGCTACTTTCATAGCCCTAATACCCAAGGTGGAGAAGCCTTGCAGGCCGGACAAGTACAGGCTGATAGCCCTCTGCAACATAATTTATAAGATTGTCTCTAAAACTATAGCCTCCAGACTCAAGCTTTTGCTTCCACTTATTATCTCGTCTGAACAATCCGGATATGTTGAAGGAAGGCAGATCACGGACAAGATCATCCTTACTCATGAAATAATTCATTCCTTGAAGATCTCCAAGAAGCCAGGTATGCTACTCAAACTTGATCTTTCCAAAGCTTTTGACAGCCTAAGTTGGAAGTATATTGAAAAGACTCTTATAGCATTTGGTTTTGATGCTTCCTGAGTCCGCTAGATTATGAGCCTCATCTCATCCTCATTCTTCTTTGTTCTAATCAATGGCATACCCTCCGACACCTTTCACCCTACCCGTGGTATTAGGCAAGGCGATCCCCTCTCCCCATTCCTGTTTATCATTATGGCGGAAGGTCTAGGGTGAAGTATTAAACATGCTCAGCAAGCTGCCCGTCTCAAAGGCCTTTCCTTTCACAACTCCCCTGTTTTTACCCATCAACAATTTGTGGATGACAATATGCTTTACGGGCACCCCTCAGTCCAAGAGGCCAGAATACTTAAAACTCTTTTAACAGACTTTTTAGATGCCTCCGGTGCCTCAATAAATCACTCCAAATCTCAAATCTTCTTCTTTCATACTCCCTCTGTTATCCAGTCAGCCATCTTACGCATCCTAAGCTTCTCCTCTGCCAAACTCCCCTCCTCATATCTAGGAGCCCCACTCATAGCCTTCGGCTTAAAGCACTCTCCCTAGAGAACCCTCCTAGATAATCTGGAAGCGCGGCTCTCCTCTTGGACTCATAGATCTCTTAACATGGCTAGTCGTCTTGTTTTGATTAAAGTTGTCCTTCAAGCCATGCCCCTATACCTTTTTTCCATCCTTGCGGCTCCCAAATGGGTTCTCAAAGAACTCAAAACTCTCCAAAGAGCGTTTCTTTGGGGCAGCAGTGGACTTCAAAGCAAATGGGCTCTTGTCAAATGGGAAACCGCTTGCCTTCCAAAGAAAGGAGGTGGTATTGGATTAAGAGACCCCACTCATAGCAATGTTGTCATGGGGGCTCGAATCTGGTGGAAATGGATTTCGGGCCCTCCCACTCCTTGGGCCCTATTATGGACAGCCAAATATGTGGGAAATTGTCCAAGGGAGGAACTCATCAGAATATCAAAGACTTGTAATGGCTCAATCATATGGAACTCAACAAAACAGCACAGAACCTCATTCAGCAGCACAGTTTTTGGGAAGTGAAGAATGGTGATCAGGCCAGATTTTGGGACAACTCTTGGCAACAGATGCCTAAACTCAGGGACCTTTTCCCACCTAAAGTTCTCCTGGAACAGGATTTGCACCCCTAATATACGATGAGGAATTTTTGGCGCAATACCTCTCAGCAAGACTACAAAGAATGGCTCAAGGCGACTCAGGTCATAACACAAGGGACGAGGCAAGACCAGCAAACTCTGGATACAGAAGTAACAAAAAGGAAAATACAGTACTCTGAGGAGAAAGACATTCTCAGATGGGGATATGAAGAAAGAGGAATCTATTCCACTAGAGAAGCATATAATATACTTGTCAAAGATCAAATACGGCTCGATCCGCTATGGAGTAAAATATGGGATCCATCCATCTGGCCGAAAGTATCTACCTTTCTTTGGCTCCTCTGTCATAAGAGGATTCTCACATGGGATAATCTGAGAAAGAGAAGTTTCAGTGGCCCCTCCATATGCCTCAATTGCAAAAAAGAAGAGGAATCCATTGAACACCTCATGTATTACTATCCGTTGGCCTACAAGCTCTGGCAAAAAATAAACTTCCGTTGTCAAAAAGGAGGTGCTAATGGAGATATAACAGCTACAATACGCAACTGGGACCCCCACCCCTTTCAAAGCAAAATCTTGAATTTTCTCTAGAAGCTCATCCCAAGTTTTGTAACTTGGCCATATGGAAGGAGAGAAATAGTAGAATCTTCAAAAACCAATCCAAACCACTGGATGATATATGGAAAATCATTACTCAAAACATTGAAGAAACCTTATCTCTAAAAACATGGTACCAAGAGGATCTCCCCACTCTCCCTCAGGAACAATCAATATGGAATAACTGGAACTTCCACAGAAAGCAAGAACAGCTGATCAAAGGAACAAAGCCTCCAAGAGATCCCTCAACGGCGAAATGGTCACCTCCCCCCAGGAACATGTACAAACTCAATTTTGATGGTGCATCAAAGGGTAACCCAGGGAATTTTGGGTTTGGAGGGGTCTTCAGAGATCATAAAGGAGCTAATATCATAACCTTCTTGGGCTCACAAGGGTGGGACACCAATAACTCAGCTGAGTTAGAAGGTCTTTGGCAAGGGCTACTTCTAGTGCAAGATAGGAATCTCTTCCCGCTCCTAATAGAGGGAGACTCTCAAATCCTCATCCAAATGGTCTCGAGAATTCTACAGGGATCCCCTTCCTCCAAGATCAGTAACAGTTGGAGAATGGCTCGACGGCTACTACATATTGAGCGTTGGTTTTCTTCCCACAGAGCGATCTCCTTAAAACACATACGAAGAGACAGGAAACAAAATTGCAGACCCCTTGGCTAATACGGGAGTTGATTGTGGGCGGCATCTACATGTCGGATCACCAGCAAATTTAATCTCTGAATCTCAGCTCCTCGACTTCAATAATCTTGTGCAGAAGGAAATGCCTGAGATCGAAAAAATTCTCCTGGATCCAGGTGGCATTACTGGTACCACAGTTCTCCATGCATGACGTTAATGCCCAGTACTGCCAGCTGCAGAGCAGCGTGGCCTCCCGGGACGTAACCTCATGCGAGCAGGGAATGAGTATTAATGCGAGATCGGGTGGTGGATTTGCATTTAAGTTCTACGTTGATCGACGCAATATGCCTCATGTTATAATCATGCCAATCCATGGTTCACTCACCAAGCTTTGTGCTCTGTTGCACGGTAATAGAACCTGGTTTACGGGAGTTGTGGGTGATGGCTTAAATTTGGTGCACCGCCGCGGGCTCAAAGCCATCTCTCTCAAGGGTAATTCTCCCCTATTCTAGATTCTTGCTCTCTGTTATTGTCTGCAATTTTTGTGGTTGTCTATAAGCTCTGTCATACTGTGGTGTTGGTCGCAAGCTCTTTTGGGCATCCCTCTTGCCTCACCTGACTCTGTCCTGGTGGTCATCCCACCCATAACCCTTTTGAGGCCTACCTTCTTTCTGTTACCATGGTTCGTTCGGGCAAGCGGCATCGTTCTGGGGGGCGTCGTGACACCCGTCTGCATCCTCTAGTCGGTCATGCCATGGAAACAACGACGAAACCGTTCAATCCCTCCCCCGCCCATGAAGCTGGGCCTTCTGTTGGCTCTGGTCAGAAACCTAGGCCGAATAGTGCTTTTCAAACAACGCACTTCAAATTTCAAAGTAATCTGCACAGGCCCCTGGTCACTGCCCACATTACCCTTATACTCTCGGAAGAGGAAAACCTTGTCTCCCCCCTAGCATGCATCGCCCCTGATCCCTCTCCAAGCAGTGAGAACTCCTCGGGGAAAGACAGCATGGAAAATTGGGAAAAAGAGAAAGATGGACAGGAGGCTTTTCTAAAAAATCTTCCACCACTTGAAGACATAGGACCTACAGCAGAGGACAGAACTCATGGCAAGGCAGAACATGCCATAGTTATCCCTGATAGCGATTTAAGCGATAATGAAGGTTTGAAGACTGGCGACACTGCTCGAGATGAGAAGGACAATGACCTAGCAAAGGAGAAGTAGCACCACTCGGGACCGTCTCTTTTTGTTTCAACTTCAGTTTCAGGCTTATGGTCAAGTTTTTATGCAATTGTCCTACTGTTTTTTGGCACCCAAATGGGAATTTGATGACTCTTTATATGCTGGGTTGCAATGTCTTTTGTGTCTCTGTGATGGCTCAGTTCTCCTTCTCGACAACGCATGTCCCTCTATGTCTGATTTACGATCTCTTGCACTTTGTAACTGGTTTCCCCAGCTCATGTCTGTAATGGGGCAGTTCTGTTTTGACGAGTGTTGTTACACCTCAATCATGTAAAAATATTTTGCCTTTCAATTAATAGAAGTTAGTATTTGCAGAGAAAAAAAATATGAACCACACATAAATTTGAATGCATGAGGATTCTTGTTATGAATGAGTTTGTAGTGTTAAGAGATATGTTTTGTAAAAAGATAGTTAATTTAATAATGAAACCATAAACAAAGCACTTGAGAGATAGAAGTAATACTATTTAGCATAAATTTGAAGCAATTATGACTCAAGTTAAAGACAAGGTTTTCTCAACATATATTAACTCTTGATAACAATATAAACAACAAAGCAAATCATATTAGTATGATTGTCAAAGGTGGTAATAGAAAATGTTGTAAAGCTTATCATTCAAGTTTCAAAAGAAAATGATGAGTTCCTAACTAGAACTTGTGACAACATATAACATAAATGCAATTTTCAATAGTCTCCATTTCAATATGAATATATTAATTAGGCATTGATGAAAGTGGGGTTCAACCCTAATTTCATATCCTTCTAACCAATTCTTGCTTACTTAGCAAGGATTAAGTTCTTTTAGGGACTTGACCACATGACATGTGGTTGTTGATAAATACTAAGAAAATGTCCAAGTACAATATATATTTGGAAAACCCTTATTGTTGTATAAATTTTTTGCAAGTTATGTTATGTTTTGTATGGAAGCCTAGATTTTACAACTCTTGATATATCATTGAATAATTAAATAAAAGGGTTGACACTTGACCTAGAGTTTACATATCACCTCATATTTTCATTTTACATGTTTTCATATAAATAATTATTGATGTATTTGGTCATGTAAATATCAAATGATAACTTATAACATTAAAAGATCATAAACAAACCATTTTCACACTTTCACTTTTCGTTAACATGTTTTTACCTTGATTATGTTTAAGCATTGTTAGTAATGTTGATCAAAGGATATGGCTTGTCCCTAAAATAAGCATGAGGTGAATAAAAAACATGGAGATTGTTGTTTGAAGATTAGTTGTGTCGAGAGAGAAGAAAATCTATGAATGAACAATATTTTGAGTTGGTGTATTCTTCAAGAATTTTCCCCTCACCATATCCCTTTAATGCTTGATCTTTGTATTATGATCCAAGTAAGGTTTAACATAATTACTAAAAAAATTAGTAATATACTTATTGCATTTAATATTATACTTTTTCCTATTAGATTTTATACACATGTATACATGAGCTTTTTTAGTAGAGCTAGCAAGGGTAATAGAAGGGACAAAAGGCAAACAACAAATATAGTTTAGCAAGAGGGCCAAAACAAAACAAAAAAAAATATGGTTCTCAATTCACTTCAATGTCAATTTTGAAGAGTTTAACCAAATTATACAAATTAGCCACATTAATCTTAGAGGCCAACCTTGTTTACCTCCTCCCCTTAACCTAATAACCAATTGCAACTAAATCCTAATATTACAAGTACTATAAAGCCTTCTTCATAACCCATGCATGAAAATATGAAAGATTTGATTTAATTTAATGTTAACTAGTGTGATTTTTGCAAAGTTTGATGATGTTTTACATTTCTTGAAGTGATCAAGTATAAATTTTGCAAATCTATTTTTTTCTTTCACAACACTTAATTATCATCATATAATTTTGTTTACATCTTTGGATTCTAAAAATCTTTGATTATAATCCTTGAAAAGACCAATAGAGAGAAACTTGTGGGAACTCAAATTAGTCTTTAATACAATTCTTAATGATTATTTTATTATATTTTGTTCTATTATAGCATTAGATTAGCTTACTTGTGAGTCCATAGAAGTTTGCTTGAGTTATTATAATAATAATAATAATTATTATTATTATTTAAAAAAAAAAAAAAAAAAAAAAAAACACAAAACAAAACAACAAACAAACAAACAAAAACAAAAACAAAAAACAAAAACAAATTTTAAGGATTTACTTCTTGAAATCCAATTCTGTAATTTAAGAGCTATATACCTAAAGCAATAAATCTCAACTATATTGCTTAACCTAATAAAATTTAAAAGTGTTTTTTTCAATATAAACATTGAAAAGTTTTACAATACTAATTAGCAACCTCTATTAGTGTCATTTCATCTCATTAATCCAATTGTGAATCAAACCTTGAGTTTGCATTAAGATTCTATTCAATCAAAAACTACAATAAACAATATCATTACATTCATTAAATCATTTATATTTTTGCAAGAAATCACCAAAATCACATTGTTCAACTTTCTAAAAAAGTATATACACAATATGCTACTAAAAATTATATAAAATATTGTAAATAACATTTTGCCTAACATTTGTAATCATTGTGTAAATGGAAAAAATACAACTCCCATCTCTCCCCTAAAAAAAAAGATATTTCTAAATGTATAGAAATTATTGTATTTTTAAAAGTATCCAAAGAATATAAAGTGTTTTCTAATCCAAGTTAGAATAAAAAAGAGCAAAGAATATAAGAGAAAGTTTGCAATACAAGGAAAAACCTCAACAACAAAAACAAAATAACAATAATAATAATAATAAACCTCAACAACAAAAACAAAATAAAAATAATAATAATAATAATAAAATAAAATCCTAAATAATAACTGATCACCAATAAAATACACATATATAAAAACATCCTTTGATAAATAACTTGTATTTTATCACATCATCATTTTAAGGGTAAGAAGGAGACAAGATCCAATATAAAATATTAATTCAAATTATTTTGTTAAAGCTGAATCCATCCATTACAAATAATCTCACTTCATAAACATGGAGCGAGAATATCAATAACAAATGGTATTTAAGGGAAACAAGAAACAAGAAACAAGAAACAAAAAAAAAAAAAAAAAAAAAAAAAAAAAAAAAAAAAAAAAAAAAAAAAAAAAAAAAAAAAAAAAAAAAAAAACACACACCTTGGATTATGATATAAACCCCTAAAATTTTAGAGTATATAAAATATTCTATCAAATACAAATGAGATACAAAATTAAAATATTTTATTTCGATAAATAATTTCCAAAATTGTCACTTAACCAAATTAACCATGAGAGCCTTGTAATCGGCTTTTCAAAACGTCATAAAATATCAAAAGAAAAATACTAAAATATCTAAAATCCCGAGACGCATCTCAGAAATTCCAAGCAACAGACCGTCGGTAAAAACTTACATCAGTTTCAATCTTCAAGCAGAAGGTAAATAAATGGAAAGAAAAACCAGAAAAGCTATGAGAACGCAGTAATATCGAAAATCCCGAGAAGCATCTTAGAAATCCCAAGCCACATTCCGTCAGTAAAAACTTACAGCAGCTTTAATCTTCAGGCAAAAGGTAAATAAATGGAAAGAAAAACCAGAAGAGCTATGAGAACGCAGTTGGGAATATTGTAAATTAATTTCAAAAACCAAAACTACTTCAAAGGGCAGACTTGCTTTCATATTACTAGTAACTTTTTACATTTTTACACTACCAGGTATGCGTGACAACTCCGGAAAATTTAAACACTAATAAGACTACTGCAAACCACAATATCTTAACCATATCTTTACCGGACAAAGCCATTTAAAAGCAGAGAAAGATTGTACAAGATGCATCGAAGCCAGTGTCAGAACAAAACATGGAACTGGTAGATTAACATCGGTATGCACAGAACAATTTCTGATTAGAAAACCTAAAACTAAAACAAATCATGAAGAATCTTTGGGAAATAGTTTAAAAAACCTGTACTCATTCACCACGACCTCGTCCAACACTATAAGCCTCTCGCTGATAGTCAAACAAATGGATCCGACAAAGGAGGTGGTGTTATAAAACACCATTGCTTTTCCTTAATTCAAACGATCCCAACGGGAATGGACGACACTTCCTACTTGGATTTGGGGGACTTTGGCGCAGAAGCCTTCTCCGACTTCTCAGCGACCTTCTTGGGGAGGAGAACCTGATGAATGTTTGGCAGCACCCCACCGCTAGCGATGGTCACTTTCCCCAAAAGTTTCCCCAATTCATCGTCATTTCTGACTGCCAGTTGAATATGGCGAGGTATGATTCTGGTCTTCTTGTTGTCACGAGCAGCGTTTCCGGCCAATTCCAACACCTCGGCGGCCAGATACTCCAAAACGGCAGCAACGTAGACGGCGGCACCGCCTCCAACCCGCTTAGCATACCGCCCTTTCTTCAGATATCTTGCGATCCTCCCCACCGGAAACTGCAAGCCAGCCTTCGCTGTTCTGCTCACCGACTTCTTTCTGGAGGCTCCTCCCTTTCTCCCTCCCTTGCCACCGCCCTTTCCTGAACCCTCCATTTTCAAGTTACTGCTGTTCTTTGCCGCAACTTAGATCAGAAAACAGCTCAATATGTGCGATCAACTGCTGATACAATGGAGTACAATGAAGTCTACAACAGCTTAAATAGGAAGATTTGAATACATTTGGGCGGGGAATCAATTCGACGGTTTAGATTTTAGTAAATAGAACGGTCGCGATTAATCCTCGCTCCATCCGCGGCATGCCTCGGCATCCAATCGTAAGCTTCCCCATCGGTCAGATGTGTGTGTTTTCTCAATCGACCTATGAGGCTCACCTTGGGTAGCTGAAGTCACTCGTAACATAAATGGAAATGTAACTTTTGTTATTAGTTAACTCATTTCTAAAATAACTAACTAGTTTAGTTATTAGATTAAACTAGAATACCCCCAAAGTTGGGAAAGGAAAGGCCGAAGTAAATTAAGATGTTGTTTGAAGGTAAGAGATGTGTCGGATGGTTCATGATAATTAATAAAGAATCTATTTAATAGTGTTTATTAATAATGTATTAAAATGTTATTTTATATATATGGTTAAGTGTTTTCATCATTGAATATATATAGGAATTTTTCAAGTGAAACCATACTTTTATGGTTGAGTAATATACCTCATTTTTGTATGGATTATCTCTGAAGTGTGATAAATAGTTAAATTTAATTTTTGGTGATTATTTAGTCAGAAATAATACTATTCTGTAATTTTTTATTTGGAAATCTAAAAAAAATATTTTAGAATATTAGTCATTATTCGTATATTTCATTAATGAGATAAGGTGGGTGGTTGATAGAATTAAGAATATTAGTTGCTAAGACTTGAGAGATTAGTTGTTAAGATTTAAGAGATTGGTTGTTAGGATTGAGGAGATTAATTATTTATTTCAAAGCATACAAGATGACAAAAGTTGATACACATAGTACACCAAGAAGACTGGAGATAAGAGAGATTAGTTGAGCACATTCAGATCACAAGAGAGGAATTGAGGTCGAGAAATAGGCAAAAGAAGGTGAATTCTTAGTTGTCTAGTAGGCATATTCATGTCAATAAGTGCAGATCTGATTTTTGTGTATATCGTATCGTTGTTAGTTTGACAAATTGTGGAGGTTTCCATATAAGATTGGAAATATTTAAATGAAAAGATGCTTTGAAGGTGCAATTTTTGTTGTATTATGTTTATGCTTTTTTTATTCATTTTTAGCTATAAATGTGATTGTTTCATGACCAGAAATATTTAATTTTGTAATTAAATAAGTTCAAATTTGATTTATTTAATTAAGAAAAATGTAGGACAATAGTCATATGAGGTTTAAAATTTACACTCATTTCCAATTAATATCAATTAAAGGTTAAATATAGGCAATAGTCATATGTTGGTCGTTCTTATTTGAAAATATCACTAAGAATTTGATGTGGGTTTTTTAAGTGTACATGACCATAAAGGAGATTACGTATGTTGATCATTTTGTAACAAGCAATTTTACAAAAGAATAATGATACCTTAACCACCATCAGAGTATATGAAATCGATGATATGATGAATCAAAAAACAAAAACAAAACAAAAAACAAAAAAACGCTATCGAGTTTCCATCTAATTTTTCTACATTCTAGTAGTTTCAGGATATGTAGCAGTGGATTGTTGGATAAAAAATAAAGAGGCATTTTTATACTTTGTTAAGAACATCAATGAAGACTTGTGTTTACCAAGTATGTGATGTCTATATTCTTTTTATATGGTTCTACCGTGTGAAGTCCATGTTAAAAACAAAACAAAACAAAAAAACAAACAACCTCTACCAAGTTTCCATCTAATTTTTCTACATTCTAGTAGTTCCAGGATATGTAGCAGTGGATTGTTGGATAAAAAATAAAGAGGCATTTTTTATACTTTGTTAAGAACATCATTGAATACTTGCATTTGCCAAGTAAGTGATGTCTATATTCTTTTTATATGGTTCTACTGTGTGAAGTCCATGTCACTTCCTAGTCCACATTACATGCAAAATAAATGTATAAGAAATATGTGTGGGCCATAAACAGCCTATCTACTTCAATTTTCACTAGTTAAAGAAAATGAATTATTTCCTCTTTATGTATAAATGGTAGATTTTAAATCTAGAATGGGAACTCACGATCATCTTTCAAATCATTATTTGTCCTAATACTATCAGTACTCTAAAATCTTGACCTATACAAAAAAAAATGGGCAAGGTCAAGTTTAAACTTGTTATAAGAAGGAATGAGGTGATACATCAAGAGTGGGTAAACTAGAAACAATTTGAAACATGTTAGAAAATGCATGAAATAACCAAAACTGTGAGAACCAAGATAAATATATATGAAATGTGAAACATTTAGGGAGGGTATTGATCACATAAAGCAAGGCTATTTTGAAAAATGCATGAAATTTACTAACTGTAATGAAACAACAAAGTACCTTTTTGCATGGGAAATGTTAACAAAGTTAACTTTTATAAACATATGTTTAGTAGATGTGGATCCTAATTATCTTCCTGATTCAAAGGGTTTGTTTCAGCCATGGTTGGATCCCAGTCCTTGGTGGGGAGTGTGGGCAGGCTTGTCCCCCCACTATTACCACCAGGGGAGGGGGGTGAGGGGCAACCCTTTAGCCCCCTCCCCCCTCCCATCCCCTAGCAATGGTTCGAGGGCAACACCCCCGAAGCAAAAAAAAAAAAATAGAGAAAAATTGCCTTGTAAAATATTGTAATTTCATAGTCAATCTGGGTTGTTCATTATGCGAAAGATCTAACAGTAGAAGCTATGTTAATTAAAGTTTTGTTGCCCTAAAGGGCAACCTTCGATTTATATAAGGGAATTTTTGTGTGGCTGTGTATAATTATGTGAGAGAAAAACATTGGAGATTATGTGAGAGCAAAGAGGAAGTAACATTGGATTTGTTGTAAGGTGTATCCCTTCAGTTTGTTGGATAATATAAAAAATGAGGAATGGTTGTTTCTTCGTGGAAGTAGCCCAAATTGGGTGAACCACAAATAACCGTGTCTCTCTTGTTTTATGTTTTTTCTATGTTTATGTTTCCACACTATTTTATGTGTTCCATTGCTTTCTTATTTAATTTCTAACACAGGCTCCATGGTTGAGCTAGTAGGAAGTGATCCCTTCGAATGGATCTGCTTGCTACAAATATTCCATGGACATAGTGGTCATCAATCCCTAGGGTACGTGAACCACATAGAAAAAAATGTTTAGTAGCTTGTATAGTTATTTTTATTGTTTTTCTTTTATAAGTGATTTGAAGTTATCAAAAGTCATTTATTGGGATTGAAACCAATTACATTAAGTTTGCAACTAAAATGTGAACATTTATAGGGCATTGTATGTGCGCATATGCTCCTTGAAGCCTTCAATTCCCAATGTCTAGTTTATGCTCATATTAAAATCATTAAAGAGGTGACTCACCCCTCCCTTACTCAATACCCCATCTCACCATCTCATCTTACTTGGTATCCATCTAAAGAGTTTTATAGTGAATGTTATAGTTATCACCCATGACCATATTGTAATGAGTTAAGAGGGGGTGTTGCTAGTTGGTAAAACTATCAATCATCCTAGCATTATAAGTTTTCAAGCCAAGGTTGGACAGGGGAGGTGTAGCAACCATATATAGCCATATTTGTTTATTATACTTAGAATCATGGTATACATTGTGACAATAGGTTACAAATTGACAAAAACCTTCCTTTAGGTTGAAGCATACTAAAAATAGGTCATTTACACCCTAAATGATTTTGGTAGGCCATCAACAAGAAATATGAATCTATCTGGCCAAAAAGTCATAATAGGTTGGTTGATCATAAATAGGTCATGAAATGCACGATGGAGGCCTCTATCACATTACATAATAACTATGAGAGCGAGTCCTTGTTGAACCAAATAACTATATGCATCCTTTAAGATAAACAACTTGAAATAGATTCATGAGCACAAGAATTAACAAATTGACCCAAGTAGAAGAGGGTGTGAAGACAAAAGGGGAGGTTATTGCCTTTAAAAAGGGTTTTATTAGCATTTTTTTTTTTAAGATAATGCACTTTGTCATGTTAATGTAACAATGACTTCTAGAATTTCCTTAACTTTTTATAGTAGTATTAAAGTTTATGAACTTAGATGTATTAGTTAAGTGCACAATGCATGGTAAGCCTTTCACTCTAAATTTTGATGTGTTTTGAACAAAAAATTAAGACCAACCAAAACATTATTACAATGTTAATGTAATTAATTATATAATATATTAAACTTAAATAGTTAACAAAAATAGTTTCAAATAAGATGCATAAATTGTAATATTCCTACTTTCACTTTTTTAAAATATAGATATGTTTAACGTGTATGTTATTATTATTAGAAGAACTTATAAACACAAAGTTAAACCATTACAAATTAAACTCAAATTAAATATATAGAACAAGTATCAAAGGCATATGTTTCTACCCATTATTATTATGTGATCAAATGCACATGTGAGCAACTACAATGCTATTGAAGTTGTGTCATACACTCATGCACATATAAATGGTCATATGAACTTTAGGATAATGATGGATTTGAGTAGACCTTAATTTGCTTAAATTACTACAACCTTAGCTCTTCAAGTGTAATGCCTCTAGTTAAAAATCCATGTAAAAATATATAAGACCACGGTCATGGGACATGTATTCCAAGTTGAATGGTGGGAAAAACATCTTAGTTGGGTGTCACTTCGTTTTATTATGGCTGAGGAAATTGGCAAAGGCAATGGCAAAAGCTGTGGAAAGGCATGAGACATTTATTGACATTTTATTTATGAAAATAATGGAAATTAAGAGAAAAGGGACGTGAAAGGTCACAGGTTGCATGTGAGGAGGAAATTGAAAGAAAATAATGGAAAATGAAGAAAATAGAGGCCTCATTAATAAAAAGGCTTCTAAGGATTAGTGGGGAAGCTTGGTCAGTGTAAGTTGAGTCAGTTCAGTTTTGGTGGAGCTCTCTTCTATTTTCTTTCATACTCTTGGATACTTGGATTTTTCTTGGAGCACTCTTGGAGGAGTGTGGCATACTTGGAATTTGGAGCAAGAAGGTAAAGGAAAAGAAGGAAAGCTCAAGAGGACATCGGGATCAACAACTATAGTAGGTTTTTCTTGTAGGTACCAAGTTGTATGTATGCTTTCCTCACTAGTTTTGGCATGCATGACATATGCATGTGGATTATTGGTCATGATCTGTCACTAGCATAGAGGATTTCCTGGATTGATAATGGATTTTCCTAGCCTTGCCATTTCTTAGATAGGCATGGAGATTGTGGGTTTATTTCTTTGTTTTGTTTTGGTTGGTTCTCATGTTTCCTTAGCTTGGGTTGAGTTATTAGTTCCTGGAAGCTAGGTTGGACCAAACGCTCTAAAGCCCTGGAAGGCTTGGGTAGGGACCAATCTGATGATAGTTTTGTGATGTCTTGCCATGAGGTGGAATCAGTGTTTGACGGGTTGAGGTGGTTTGGCCTCTAGAAGCCCTGGACAGTTTTGATTGACATGTTTTATGAGACCCCACATTCATGCTTGGAATATGGCACGGGGGTGACTAGTTGAAGAGAGATTTGGCTCAAGCATGTCTACAGTCGGGTGGAACGTGGTAGTCCCATACCAGTTTGGCTTTTGCATCATCAATATGAGGTTATTTCTCCTTGTTATCTCATGAGTATTGTACTGGTTTATATGTGGATTATATGATTGTTGTCTCCTTGGTATTTCTGTTGTTATTATGTTGGTTATGAATATGTATTATGACATTGGCTATGTATGGCTCCCATCATGTTTTTACTTGTACATGAATAACAATGTATTTATGGCCTAATGGATGAAACTGCAACTAAGGTGATAAGAAAATAATGCCTCATAGCGAATCTCATATAAGTATGAGACCCCTACGCTTAGATCTGTCATTTACACCTGTACACTGCATTGATGCCAAGTGTTTAACAGAATGTTAGTCCCGGTTGGGGATGGTCAGGCCTAGTCCTGGAGTTATTTTTTGGTTTACTAGTCTTGTCATCATGTGTTTAACGGATTCCGGAAGTTACAACAAATTATGGGTAGTGGCCATAATTCTAGGCTTGAAAAGTGCCTTAAATTCCCTATACTCTACCACGGGTCTGCTAGAAATAGTCCCTGGACCCAGGTATGTAGGCTTTTGGGAGCGTCCAGAGCTCTCTGGATGTTGGCATGCCCATAACATGGGAATGTCTAGAGGTTTAATAGCTTAAAAGCTCGGTGGGACTCATGGGTTGGTTAGCACAAAGGTTGGGATGGTTCCTAAGAGTCCTATTACTGATGTTGAAGGTTTGTATGGTGTGTCTTCATCGGTTCCACTTCCTTAACATGACTTAGGAGGTTGAATCATATCACAGTAACTTCTCGTCACATGTTTACCCCCGTTGGTTGATTACTTGGGTGGATGTGGGAGGAGGGCATTACAAAGTAGTATCAGCTCATGGTTCACCCCTCAAACTGGATGGGCGGTGTGTTGATCATCCATTCATGTTGGTTGCATATGTGTTCCTTATGCTTGTAGTCCACGTGCTTGTTGCATTTGCATGGTGTTGATCATGATTGTAGTGATGTTTCCATGTGAAGGTTGATGGTGTTGTTGTGGGATGTGTTGTCATGAGTGCATGGTTGTATATGCATTTGTTATGCATGTTGGTGTTTATATGTTGTTATGCATGCATTGTCATGGTTATGGCCATGCATGTATAGTAGGTCAAGCATGTATTGTGAGTTCATTGTATGCAATTAGGTCATCATGATGTTATTGGTATGTTATGATGCTAATGAGTTGGTTGAGATAGAGCAAGAGATGCAGATCATTAAAGTGAAGTTGCAACATTGGACCTCGAGGCAAGAGCATGTTGTCATACAGGATTGTTATGTGCATTATGGTTATGTGTGTGTCTTTCATTCTATTGATGTTATGATTACATACATGATAGATGTTAGTTGATTAGTGTAGTCATATGTACATGTGTTGGATAGTCATTAATGATAGTAACAAGTGGTTGTATGCATTGCTATTTTATTTTATGTTAGATAACTCGATGATTATGTTATATGTTGTTGATGAGTATGTTATAGGTTAACTTGATTTATTATATGATAGTTAGCTTGATGATTAGGTTATATGTTTTTGATGAGCATGATACATAATTTGTTGTTTTTATATGCTAGTAACTTGGTGACTAGGGTTATTACATTAAGATCTTGATGTTATATGTATCATGTTAAATTGGATTGGCCTATGCAAATGGTTAGGGTTATGACATTCAGGTATGAGTCGACTTATTTGTGACATTGTGTTGTATTAATCTAGATTGATCATACATATGTGATTGCTATGCATAAATGACAAATGTGTATGAGCGTATGATGTGAACATGTTGGTTAGTTACTGTTATGGATATCATGACCTTATTTATGGTCAAGATGATATGTTGTGAAGTTATATCGTGTTAATCTAGCTTGGTTGTGTAGACAAGATAGCGTCCCTAAGATACATTAAGCTATGAGCTTGCTTATGTCATCTACTTTGTGCTTGAATGTTTGATTGTGTCGTCTATTTAGTTTTGAGTGTTGGTGTTTATTATGTTATCTATCTATTGATTGAATGTTTGATTAACCACATGATATGAGTATTTGTCTATGAGGTTGCATCAAGAAATGATATTGTTTTAAGATGGTTTTGCTCACACATATGTGTTGAGATAGGTGACATATACTTGAGTGTAATAGGTGACAGTTGTAGCATTATGTCTAATGACTATGAGTTGTCTATGAATTATGACATGATTACTAGTCTTGGTAAAGGTTGATTTCAAATTGATAGATATGATTGTCTTGATATTTGGAACATGTGTTTGACATGTGTAAACAATGCATGAAACATGCTTGGTATTAGCATGAAAAGGTAATAGTTGATGTGTTTATATAACTAACAATTGGGTGATGTGACAATGCATAGTAACACTCAATTGCACCAAAGACAAGGTCAAAGAAAGGAATTGGGAAAGAATTATTTTGGCTATGTTTGGAAATCCTAATTCCAAACGAGTGAGTGTTATGCATGTAGGAAGATTTCTTAACCTTACTTTTACATGACATTATGAAGATATGTGCTAGATTCATGAACCTGTATTTAACAAGTATATTAGCTAGTCTCTAGATATAGGTGGACCTGTCAAGGGAATTGGAGTCCCTTGAGAGATGGCGTGGATGTGTTCAATTGCAAGCAACATGCTTGGCACAGTAAGGTAAGGTAACCAGTGTATTATTATGTTTATTTAAGCACTAACAATTATGTGTTGATGGCAACATGATGCAAGGGATTGCATGGAAAAGAAATTGCCATGGAATCTCGAAGAAGGCTCAGGTTGAGTTTTCCCTTGGAAGCACTAGGGACCATGGAGATTGAGTCATGGTGTCTGTTGAGAGTCTTGTGATTTTGATTCTTTGTGCTTTGGTTGCGCTTGAGAGTTTTGTTTCTTTCTTTTCTTTTTTGTTTTCTTTTGTTTTTCTTTTTTCTTTTTTCTTTTTTCTTTTTTGTTTTTGTTTTTTTTTTGGGTTTTTGTTTTTTATCTCTTCTTTTTTTTTCTTTTTTTTTTTTCTTTTTTTTTAATGTCTGGTGCAAGGCCTTGCCACTTTGTTCGCAACGTCATATTGTTATTGGTTTGCATGGTTGCTTCTTGTTTGTTTCTTGTCCTTGATTTTTAAGTTTTGAGTCTTGGAAATTGGTTGGGAAAGAGGAAAGTTAATGGAGCTCAGGGAGATTTGAATGAAACCTAGAAGGTAATGTAAGACCGGAATGAAGCTCGGTGCATGAGTAAGGGAAGTTGAAGGTAAGAATATGACAATCAGTTGGATTGGTTCGTCCATTGGTGTAAATGGACAGTGGCAGTAAGCTTTCCCTTAGAAGCACTTGGGACCATGGAGATTTAGTCATGGTGTCTGTTGAGAGTCTTGTGATTTCGATTCTTTGTGCTTTGGTTGCACTTGATCTACGATTTTTTATTTTTATTTTTATAATGTTTGGTGCAAGGTCTTGCCACTTTGTTTGCGACGTCATATTGTTATTGGTTTACATGGTTGCTTCTTGTTTGTTTCTTGTTCTTGACTTTTAAGTTTTGAGTCTTGGAAATTGGTTGGGAAAGAGGAAAGTTAATGGAGCTCAGGGAGATTTGAATGAAACCTAGCAGGTAATGTAAGACCCGAATGAAGCTCAGTGCATGAGTAAGGGAAGTTGAAGGTAAGAATATGACAATCAGTTGGATTGGTTTGGTCCATTGGTGTAAATGGACAGTGATAGTACAGTCATGACAAAGGTAACATGAAATCTTAAGTAAATGGATATGAGGCGTCACATGCCTTAGCTATGTTGGGAACGATTATTCTCAATGTTGTGCATGGTGTGCACAGATAAAGGAGTTCTCCTAACCTTGACCTTATGCTATTTGGTAATTATGGTATGATCATGATTATGTTGATGTTTATATATGTATACATTTATGCATGTGTGTCGTGTCTAACAGGGTCGTCATGGATCATGGTTGTTAATGCTATTGTTTAAATGCATATATGTGTGTATCTATGTCACTGTCTGACAGGGTTGTCAGGGATCATTATTTTGGAGGAATGATTGCATATGTAGGTGAATGACATGACGAGGTTCCTGGCCTTATGTGAATCAAGTGGTAGAAGTAGTCGTGATGAATATATGAGGCCAATATCACGTGGATATGAATTGATATTGTATGCTTGTATTATGCCTATGTTTATGTTATGACAAGTAATGTTGAAGGATACATTAGCGGAATAAAAACAATGTGCTTTGTGACATGCTAGGATAAGCATGGATGACAGAGAGACACTGAAAGCAAGGTTGCTTGGTAGAGTCAGTGTGGTTTTGGATGCGTGGTATTGTTGTTGTGCATATTTTGTATATGGTCTATATGTTGCATATGTGGTGTTATGCGCATGCAGTGTTGTGTATATATAGTGTGTGTACATGTTGTTTATGCAATGTTATGTATAGGTTGGTACAGATAGTGTTATGCGAATGTTGCATATGCAGTGGTGGGTATAGATGGTGCTATGTACATGTTGGATATGTTGTGTTGTGTACATATTGTACTGTGCGCATGATGGATATGTGATGTTGTGTGCATATGGTGTTGTGTGCATGTTGGATATGCAGTGATGTGTACATAAGGTGTTATGTACGTATTGTATATGCAGTGCTATGTACCTATGGTGTTGTGTGCATCTTGTACATATGGTGTTGTGTGTATGATTGTACAAGTGGTGTTGTGAGCATGTGGTGTTGTGTACATGTGATGTTGTGCACACGTTGTGTAGGTGGTGCGGTGTACAGGTCGTACTGTGTGCATGTTGTACATATGGTATTGATGTACATGTGTTATTATGTGTATGTCATACATGTTGTGTTGCGGGCATGTGGTACTATGTATATGCATTGTGTTGTTGTGGTATCTGACATGCGTATTCATTGTGTTGTACTTTGAATATGTATATGTATTGTTTGGTGTTATACATAGTATAGATGTATGTATTGTGTTGTACGTCGGATGTAAGCATATGTATTATGTTGCATTGTACATTGGGTGTAGGTGTATGTGTTGTATGTCTTGTGTAGATGCATGTATCGCATGGTGTTGTATGTTGTGGTGGTTGTATGTGTGTGATGCACACTGTGTGTATGTGCACATGGTTGAGGAAAAGGCATTGGGTGTTTTCAGGTGTGGAAACTAATCTGGTGTGCGTACAAAATAAGGACAAAGGTAGAAGCTAATGATTGATTAAAGGACAAGTATTAGTTTTTTATTTCAATTTTATAATGAATATGATTTATGATTCTGCTCTATGATGATCATATGTGATCTAAGATTCTGGTTTATGATGGTTACATGTGATTTATGGTTTTGATCCATGATGGTTGTGTTTTGAGCTAACCTGATGTGATATGTTTATACACAATGGTTTGGTCAAAGATGCTAAATTGACTTGTTTGTGACTGTAAGTGAACAAAATTGCAAGTATACCTTATTGACGGGCCACCAATGAGGTAGGATTTGAATTTATTTTGGTTTATTTTAAATATATTGGAAGTTATGTGCTTGGTATAGGAAGCACGGAAATGCTTGGTGGGGTGGTTGATATCAACTGCAAGAATTAGTAACAATAGTGAAAGAAATTAGAACATGCAATATGCTGGTAAAGAATTCAGGAGCAGGGCCATTGTGGGACACTGGTACCCAATAGTGTCCATTGATTGCCATGATGTTAGGTCCCTATAATACTAGTGTATTCCCTTATTATTATTGTCATTGTAGCCCCTTATTATTATTGTTGTGCTCTTACATTATTATTGTTATGTCGGCTCTGATTATATTGTGACCCCTTAAACTCCTATATATAGAAAGGAGGCCTTGTCATTTGTATCATCCAAGAATTGTTCATTTGTGTAATGTAAAGGAGGTTGCCCCCTTGAAGAGGCTAATTTTGAAGTCGTTGATCTATCTTTTGTTCTATTTTGTGAGCTGGTTGCATAACACATGACCACGCTATGACCGATATGATGGTTTTAAGGCAGGAATATGCATTCGTTTTTGTATCTTTCGATGCGAGGAAGCCTTTCCAAGCGATGGACAGCCCGAGATGGGGGTGCTAGCAGAAGTTGGAAGGTGAGTGACTTCACCAAAGGGGGTGAGCAGATTACTCGAGCGACTGTGTAGAAGAGAAGGGAATATTGGGGATGAATTTGTTTTGATCATTAGCATTTCCAGATGGAATCATATGCACGTTGGGAGTGCGCCTTTGAACAATGAGTCAGAAACTATTCCCTGAGAGAACAAGTAGTGCTCGATTGTAGCGCTGAAAATTAGATGCAACTTTGACTTTGACAGTGGACTTTGGACTTCTTGATAAGGAGGTGAATCCTAGTACTACTTTTAAGGGTGGAGGTGTGAGCCTCTGGATTCCCTTGTTGATTGATATGGGCTTCGTATTCCTTTACTTATTGGTTGAGCAAATGTGTATATTATTGTAAACTGTATCGAGCTAGTTTATAATGCTCCACAGACAGTGTGGTTATTTGTTGGGTGATGAAAATGTGTATGTGCATATGTGGTTATTGTAAATACCGTAATGAGCTATGTTATAAAGCTCCATTAAATGGTATGTTTCTCATGTTTTAGCAAATGGTCATTGTAAATACTGTAATGAGTTGTGTTATAAAGCTCCATGGGTAGTTTTTTTTTTTGTTCAACAGCCTTGTTGGTTATAGGTGTCATTGAACACTAAGGATGATGTTCCCCAAGAGGGAGGGTTCTGTAATAGCCCTGGTTAAAAATCCATGTAAAAATATATAAGACCACTGTCATGGGACACGTATTACAAGCTGAATGGTGGGAAAAACATCATAGTTGAGTGTCACTTCAGTTTATTATGGCTAAGGAAATTGGCAAAGGCAATGGCAAAGGCTTTGGAAAGGAACGAGGCATTTATTGGCATTTTATTTATGAAAATAATGGAAATTAGGAGAAAAGGGAGGTGAAAGGCCAAAGATTGCATATGAGGAGGAAATTGAAAGAAAATAATGGAAAATGAAGAAAATAGAGGCCTCATTAATAAAAAGGCTTCTAAGGATCAATGGGGAAGCTTGGTAACTGTAAGTTAGGTCAATTCAGTTTTGGTGGAGCTCTCTTCTATTCTCTCTCATACTCTTGGATACTTAGAGTTTTCTTGGAGCACTCTTGGAGGAGTGTGGAATTCTTGGAATTTGGAGAAATAAGGCAAAGGAAAAGAAGGAAAGCACAAGAGGACATCGGGATCAACAACTACAATGGATTTTGCTTGCAAGTATCGAGTTGCATGTATGTTTTCCTCACTAGTTTTGGCATGCATTGCATATGCATGTGGCTTATTGGTCGTGATCTATCACTGGCATAGAGGATTGCCTGGATTGATAGTGGATTTTCCTAGCCTTTCTATTTCCTGGATAGCCATGGAGATTATGGGTTTATTTCCTTGTTTTGTTTTAGTTGGTTCTCATGTTTCCTTAGCTTGGATTGAGTTATTAATTACTAGAAGTTGGGTAGGAACAAACGCTCTAGAGCCCTAAAAGGCTTGGGTAGAGACCAATCTGATGATGGTTTTGTGATGTATGACGTGAGGTGGAATCATTGTTTGATGGGTTGAGGTGGTGTGGCCTCTAGAAGCTCTGGATGGTTTTGATTGATGTGTTTTATGAGATCCCACACTCATGTTTGGAATATGGCATGGGGGTGACTAGTTGAAGAGAGATTTGGCTCAGCAATGTCTAAGGTTCGGTGGAACGTGGTAGTCCCATACCGGGTTGGATTTTGCATCATCAATATGAGGTTATTTCTCCTTGTTGTCTCATGAGTATTATACTAATTTAAATGTGGATTATATGGTTGTTGCCTCCTTGGTATTTCTGTTGTTATTATGTTGGTTATGAATATGTATTATGACAGTGGCTATGTATGGCTCCCATAAATTTTTTACCTGTATATCAATGAACAATGTATATATGGCCCACTGGATGAAACTACAGCTAAAGTGATAAGGAAACAAAGCCTCATAGCGAATCTCAGATAAGTATGAGACCCTTATGCTTAGATCTGTCATTTACACACGTAGGTTGCATCGATGCCAAGTGTTTGATAGAATGTCAGTTCCAGTTAGGGATGGTAAGGACTAGTGTTAGAGCTTGTTTTTGGTTTATTAGTCTATTCATCACGTGTTTAATGGATTCTGGAAGTTACAGTAAGTTATGGGCAATGGCCGAAATTCTAGTCTTGAAAAGTGCCTTAAATTCCCCAGGCTCTAGAACACGTTTTCTAGAAATAGTCCTTGGATGGAGGTATGTAGGCTTGTGGGAGCGTCCAAAGTTCTCTAGACGTTGGCATGCCCATAGCATGGGAGCATCCAGAGATTTAATAGCTTAAAATCTTAGTGGGACTCAAGGGCTGGTTAGCAGAAAGGTTGGGATGGTTCCTAGGAGTCCTATTGCTGATGTTGAAGGTCTATATGGTGTATTTTTGTCGGTTCCACTTCCTTAACGTGACTTAGGAGGTCGAATCATATCACAGTAAATTCTTGTCACATGTTTACCCTGGTTGGCCAGTTACTTGGGTATATGTGGGAGGAGGTGTTAAATCAATGCTACATATGTGTCCATGTTCATTATGCACATTACTAGTAACATGGCACAAATTTGAGCATCGATAGATAGAATGGTTGGGAGGCAGATCTTGCACTCTCTCCAGTTGTGTCCAAATCCTCGATGAGGCATCTGGTCTATCATAATGATAAAAAGACATATGTTCTTGAGAAGTGGGACCCCCCTCATGGGTGTGTATCTAGAAATCTTAACCCTTTTAATGTAGTTAATCATAACAATAATTAAAACAAAATAGTTAACAAAGATAGTTTCAAATATTATGCATAAATTGTAATATTCCTACTTTCAATTTTTAAAAATATACATTTGTTTTAGTGTCAATGTTATTGTTGTAGAGGAACTTATAAACACAAAGTTAAACCATTACAAATCAAACTCAAATTAAATACACATAACAAATACCAAATATATATGTCCAAAATCCATTATTATCATTTGATCAAATACACAAGTGAGCAACTACAATGCTACTATTGTTGTGTCACACATATATGGACATGTAAATGATCACATGAACTTTAGGATGATGTTGGGTTTGGGTTGGCCTTAATTCGCTTAAATTAGTATAATATTAACTCTTAAAGACTACATGTGTCCATGTTTATAACACAAATTACCAGTAACATGTCACATAGTTGAGCATCAATATATAGGATCGTTGAGAGGTAGGTCTGGCACTCTCCCCAATTGGGTTTAAATGCTTGATGAGACATTTGGCATGTTGTGATAAATTTAAAAGGATAGATGTTCTTCAGGAATGGGACCCCCCTATTGGGTGTCTTTGGACATCTTGACCCTTGCTAAGTCATAAGTTATTAGTATATTTGGCTTTATAAATTTCCTATGATCGAAAAAATATCACACTTGGATACTATATACCTACATATATTACACACAAATTGTTATTACACATTAATTGGTTGTTTATAAACAACAAAATATGAAATATAAAGAATCAAAATATTAAAAGGTATCTTGACATAGTGTATACAACTCACATTTTTAGTTTAAAGAAAAAGTTTAACATCATTTTTACATTCAAAACTAAGTTATTTTCTTATGCTCCTAAATGGAGACAAATGAGGAATCCCTTAGAAAATTGAGGAAATGAAAAATATGAAGCATGGTCACATGCGAACACGTTCCATTTGTGAAATATATATATATAGATATATAAACACACACAAGTTTATCAAAATGTTATGGTATTTATAATGATGAAAAAAATCTTAATAATTATTTAAAGTTTTAGTTCTATTAAAGCAAAAAAACAAACCTAAATTTTGTTGAGAAACACGTGAAGAAAAATATATAACTCATGTCTAGTAATATGATGTCCTTGACAAAGTTTAGGCCCGGTACCAAAAGTTTCAAATAATGGATAGTTTAAAATTTCCTACAATATGAATAAGTTCAATCACCTTAATATTACGACACTAAATTTAAAATACATGATAATTATTTTCATACTTAAATTCCCATCAACAGGGGTTAGATTTGATAGCTTTGGAATATAACTTTTAATCTCAACATGGGGTTATGGTTGAGATAAAGATCAATGATCCTTTAGTAACATCATAGTCTATAAAAAGAGCAAAACCTATCATAATATTACACCGTAATACAATAGATATTATGCGATGTCTTTCACATTAATGCCTTCATTTGTGGTTCACATAAACATTAGTGATCCTTTAGGAATATCATAGTCTATAAAAAGGGAATAATATTTTATAATATTCACCCTAATATAGTAGATATTATGCATTTTCTTTTTAAATATAAACAGTTATTTTTATTGAAGGTAAAAAGGTTGGGTCGGAGCCTAATCAACCCTTATTACATCAAACTTTTCCAAGTCTCGAAAGGCCAAGAATCTATTCTTGAATGGCTGGGATAACAGCTACCAGTCTAAGGGATAGGGTGCCATACGGGTGCTTCATCATTCCTTGTAAATTCTCCTTGGGCTAAGTGACATCCCAGATTTGCCCTTTCGTTCACTTCCTTGTTTAGACTTCGAAGGATATGGTAGAAGGAGATGGAGGTGAAGTTCTGCATCACTTTGACGAGTCTCTGCAAGGTCTTTTTTAGTGCCGAGTTGTTGAAGTAGTCTTCCTTGGGTAAGGTTTTATCACAATCTTCGAGTCTCTAAAGACTTGAATGTCTCACTGTTCTCCTGAGCAAGCTAACAAGCTTTGAGTAGTGCTAAGATTTATGCTTGGTTGTTGGTGTTCTGCCCTAGGCCCCAACTAAAGTTGAGTTTTTTGTGACCGTCCCAAGCATAGATTGCTCCCCTGCTCCTGAGACCCTCGGGCTTCCTTTGGACGCACCATCAAAGAAAATCATGGCTTTACCTTGGTTCTTCCACCACTTTTGGAATTCTGCTTCAGTGCTCCGAAGTCGCCACTCTGGATCGGGGCTAGGCCGAAGGGGGTTCTTTTTGTTCCTGGCTTGTTTTAGAGGCGAGGTGAGCCAAATGATCTCTTTAGAGAGAAGCACACTGTTTGGCTTGAAGGGATGATTCTCCATTGTCTCCAACAGCGAGGCATTGGATTTGGTAACAACGACTGTGGATGAGGGAAAGTTGTTTTGAAAGATGAAATGATTTCTAGCTAACCAGACTTCCCAGAAAATGTATTTTGGTATTACATACCAATTTTTGGACCAAGAAGATTTTATCTTAATCGTATGGGGGCATCAATCTTTCCAAGTGATGAACATATTAACTACTGTGATCTGCGGAGGAGTTTGGCCGTTGAGCCCCTAGAGCGTCTGTGTGCAGACTTCTTGAGTGAAGTGGTAGTCAATAAACAGATGATCCATTGTTTCCTAAGACGCGCAGTAGAGAGGGCATCTATGTGGCCCTGTGATTCCTCATTTTTCTAAGTTATCCCCAGTCAAGACTCTTTTGTGCATGAGGGTCTAGCTAAAAAAGTTGACCTTTGGGAGACCAAATGGATCCCAGACTTGCTGCCACATTATCGGGGTGTGCATCTAGAGGGGCTAGGCTTGAATAGCTACGAAACCCATCGTTGTTGTGTAAACACCGGATTCCCCCCAACCCCACTTATCCCTTGTACGCAAATGCACCGGCGCCAAGCGTGAGAGCGCATCCAGAAGAGAATTCTGTTGTGTTTGCAATCTGTCTGGAGGGTGTGGGAGTGCCCAAGCAAGCTAGTTTCCACCAGGATCCCAAGCAGAGATATCTACCAGCTTGTGGATTCCACATTGAATGAGCCATGTGCAGAGATCAACGAAATCAGAAGAGTGTTTGAGGGGTTGAAAGCCCATGATTTTATCCTCCCACAACATGTTTCTTTTCCCGTTTCCAGGAATTCTGTACAGCTGCTCTTTGAAGGACTCTCATGCTCGACTACAGAGCTTCCATAGAGTGGTTCCTTTTATGGAAGTACCTTCCTCCATATTGTTTATTGAAACCACGTGTAGATATTTTCTGATGAGCACTTGGCTTACTGGATGTTAGTGATTTGAGAAGATCTTCCATAAGATCTTTCCTCCCAAGGCCAGATTGACCAGCCCATGGTCTCTTACCTAAAAACCCCCTTCTGATAAAGGCCTTTTCAGAGTATCCCAGCTTACCAAATGATTTTTTTTTGGTTTCCCTTTCCTCCTTGCCACAGTAAACTTCGAATCAGTTTGGAGAGTTGCTCAATGATCATCTTTGGGGCCAAAAGGAGCGAGGCCTGATATATAAGTAGGGAGGAGATTATAGTTTTAGTTAGAGTAAGCTTCCCGGCTATGGTGAGCCACTGGCCACCCCACCCTATTATTTTGGCCTTAATTTTACTGATGATTTCCAACTAGTGAGAGGCCTTACTGGTTCCCAGCATTAATGGCAGCCCTAAGTACTTGATTTTTTCCTAGGTGGCAAAGCCTGTTAACCCTAGGGAATGGGCGATCTGGTGGATGGTTTACTGGTCTACCTTCCAATCGTACACCATACTTTTCCTTTTATTAACAAGAGCTTCAGAGACTCTATATAAGCTTTGGATGACTTCGTTGAAGGCCCTTGCAATTTTAAGGGAAGCGCCTCCCAAAAGAAGAGAGTCATATGCGAATAGAGCATGGTTGATTGGATCTGTTCCTCTCATCGCCCTGATGCCTAGAAGTGACCCAGCTAACTTATCTGCTGTCAACTTACGACTAAGAGAGTCTGCCATCAGAATGTATAGGAAGGGGGATAGAGGGCAGCCTTGCCTTATGCCTCTCAAAGCTTGGAAATAGATGATCGACCTGCCATTTACTAGAGAGGCAATCCACGGCTTTCCTATGCAAGCTTTAATCAACGTTACAAAATCAAAGCTAAAACCAAAAGCAGAAATAACTTGGAAAAGAAAGGAGTGCCTTACCTGGTCAAAGGCATTAACCATATCTAGCTTTATTAGCATCTCTTTCTCTTGGCATTGGTGGCTGAGTGAATGGTTTCCTGCACTAAAATGACATTATACAAGATGTGCCTGCCTTTAACAAACCCTCATTGACCGGGATGAGATTTTCCAGCAAAGGCTTTATTCTATTCGCAAGGAGTTTGGTGAGTATTTTATAAGAGGCATTACAGAGCGAAATAGGCCTGAAGCGATCGAAAGACCTCATGTTCGCCTAGTTTGGAATTAGAGCTAGGAAAGTGCAGTTTGTGCTCCCTCCCACTTTGGCTTTTTGGCGGAAACCTTTGATCATTTGAAACAGATCAGCCTTGATGATTACCCAGCAAATTCTGTAAAAGTGGATGGAGAAACCATCAAGCCCTGCAGCTTTGTTTGGCTCCATCCCCCAGATGAAATTGTGATTTCTTCTTCAGTGAAAGGCTTAAGGAGACTTGAGTTATCCTCCTTGTTTACCATGCTTGGGATGTGAGTGAGGAGTTCTGCCAATTCCTCCTCAGAGTCCAGTCCATCTTCTTTGTAGAGATGTTAAAAGTGAGAGGTTGCAACCTCTTTTAATTGAGCCATTCCTTTGTGGATAGTCTCGTCGGGGGAGGTAATTTTAGGAATATAGTTTCGAGAGAGACGAGCTCTAAATTGCTTGTGGAAGGAGGTGTTTTTGTCTCCAGATTCCAGCCAAAGGTTACAAGATTTCAGCATCAAATGTTCTTCGTCTATTCTAAAAGAGAGAAAGGTGATGAGCTAGGCTTCTTGCTCCTTCTGAATTTCTGTATAGGTAATGTTTTGTTGTTCCAGGTCCAATTGCAGATCTAGGAGTTGCTCAGTGGTATGCTTTCTATCGCAAGAGGGGGAGTGTGAAGGCTTTTTTATCCACTCTTTCAGGGTTGTTTCGGTGGCCTTTAGTTTATGTTCCCACACAAATCTGGGTGAACCATTGACCGGGGTGGACCAGGAATTCGAGACTGTTTCCATAAAGCCTTCCCTTTCTGTCTAGAGGGGGCTAAACCGAAAGGGGATGGGCCCCAATCTTTCCTCTTCTTCGAACTGCAGCAAAATTGGTTTGTGGTCTGAAGTCATCTTTGGCAGAATCCTGATGGTGATAATCTTCTTTTCTAATAGTAAGGTTCCTTTTAGAAGAACGTTGTCCAGGCGGGCCGAAATATGATCCTCCCCGGCTTTGTTGTTTGTCCAAGCGTAGATCCCTTTTTTTGGCTTAAAATCCAATAATTCCCACTATTGAATTAAATCTTCAACAAAGGGAAGAAAAGGGTCTCTACTGATGATGCCTCCTCTTTTTTCCTTTGGTTCAAAGACCAAATTTAGGTCCCCTGCTAGAATTATGTTCTTGGGGGAGCATGCATCTAGAAAATCAGCCAGAGTTTGTCAACAATCTTTCTTTTTCGCAAAGAGGACTGGGACATAGAGATTGAAGAGAGCGAAGCTGATCTTACTTGCATTGTGCCGAAGTTTGGTGTAAATCCAGTGCTACGTATCGAAGGAGCTTTCGAGGTTGAATTTATCTTCCTCCTAGAGTGTGGCAAGCCCTCCAGATGTGCCCCTCACACTTACTGCTTTCCCGACATTTTTTTTTTTCCATTTTGCTTTTCTAAGGTTGAGAAGGGCATCCCCTTATATTTTTTTCTCTTGGAGCATTAGGATCTCAAGGGATTCAAATTTCAGTCGGTTCTTTACAGCTTTGGCTTTTAACGAGTTCCCCAAGTCTCTGCAATTCCAAGAGACTAATCGCATTATTTACTGACAGGGTGGTGGGCAGACCCTCCCTTAGGATTTCTCGATCGTGGGTTGGCTACCTTGCATTTTTTGTCTCTCTGCTTCTTCTTTCCTTGCCTCCCTGTGAGATTTTCTGCCAACTCTTTTCGATGGCCTCTCGAATGTCTCATCTTCTGAGGAGCCCAAGATCTCTGGGGACTTTTTCCTTGTCATTTATGCATAGGAGAGGGGGTTGGAAGCTCCTCTTGGAGATCTGGCTTGAAGAAGGGCTGCCTCTTCCAGAGTTTGATCTTCTATAGTGGTAAGAAGTTGTTGTTCTACCTCTTCCACTGTTGTTGTTGAGGGTTATTCAATTGCTGTTGTTGGGGTTCTTCAGGGGTACTAAGTATTTCAAAAGGGTTATTGGGTGACTCTACTCTTGGCGAGAGAAAGTTCCCTTCCCCTTGTAACTGTACCGAGGGTGGGGCTTCAATTCTCAAAGGCGTGCCTTTCCCTTTGGCTTGGTTATTATATTTTGATGAAGATGGTTTTTGAACCTAAGTCCATTGATCTTCCTTTGTAGTCTCTGCCTCCTCCTCTACTTTCGTTTTTCAATGCTTGGCGAAGTGCCCGTAGCCATGGGAATGTTAGAATTTAAACGGGAGCTGCTCGTAGTCTAACTCTTGAATGTAGGACCAAACTGCCACCGTGAGCTTTACAGCTTCAGGGAGGCCTTCCTCCAGGTCCACCTCTATGCAGATTCTCGCGTAGGAGTATTGATCCTTTCTTTCAGTTTGGTCTATGTATTTTCCCAGCCTATTACCTATGGTTTCTAGTGATTTGGGGTTCCAGTAGTGCAAAGGTAGATGAGGCAGGCGTACCCAAACGAGAACAACTGACAACACGTCCTGAGAAGGATCAAAATTCAGGTTCCATTGATTCAAATACAGGCCCTGTGGGCCCATGAAATACGAACCATTTATGAAGATGAGATTCCTATCCTCTATCAAATCAAAGATGAAAACGAAAAAGCCCTTACCGACTAAATAGCTTTTGATTCCTTCTTTGGTCAAAAATCTCCAGTTCCTTTGCACCCAGGCATCGACGGCTTTGGGTGAGGACCAGAGCTTGGTGAACTACCCAATGAGTCCTCGTCCAGCTAGATTCAGGGTCGATCTGCAAGGTTCTTCAGACGGCAGGGCGACCGTGGGTATGGAATCCAACTGTTTTACGAACTTTTGTTGTTCCATGCTTGTTGGGTGTTTATTGCAAGCTGCGACCAGCTTCTTAAACGCTGATAGTTCTGGAGGAAGAGGAGGGAAGGCCTCAGGGCCCCCTCCTGGGGCCATGGCGTGGTGGGACATCTCATGGGGATCTCTCAGAGGCATAGGGAGATTTCAGAGGCACCACGCGCACTTTATATTATGCAATACCTTTCACTTTCATGATTTTCTTAATCTGTGTATATACACCTAAAGTAAAGTTCCCCAATGAAGTGTTTCATTAATAATTTGCAAAGTTCAATTTTATATTAAAAATAAAAAATAAAAATAAAAATAAATAAATAAATAAAAAACAAACTAATAAAATATAAATTAAAATAAAAGTAAAAAAATAAAATAAAATATAAATAAAAATAAAAAAGTAAATAAAAAATAAAAAAAATAAAATTGTCTATATGAATTGAGCTTACCAAGTCAATTGGGGTTATCTTGGGTGGTTGGGAAGAATGGTTGTTATCTCCCCCACTAAGGTTCAATTCCTCGTGAGTGACATGATGGTGAGAAATATTATTGTAATGCATATGTACTTATGAATATTGTTGTATTAACCCTCACCCTCGCCCTCGAGCTCACAGAGAGGATGTTTTCCCTTGAAAATGAATTGAGTTTACCATAAAGAAGAGGAAAAAACAATCCAATGTTTTAAAATAAATATTTGGGTAAAAAAACAATGTTTTACTCAAACATCAAGTAAATTTCATTGAAGTGTAAGATTTCAATGAGGTTCTTATTATCTATTTTGTTCCTTAGTATACTAATTCCATAACAACATGAAATTTTTCATTTCATAGTCGTACAAATAAAAGATGGAATATTTCATTTATAGCATTCTAAAATAAATATCTTGATGTTTTGGGACAATTACTTAGTTATCTAACAATAAATAGCATGGCCTTGGAGGAGGCCTCATGGTCAGTGTAGTAAATTGAGAATACACTTCCAACTAATTTCATGTGTGTTTGTATTTGACTCCTTAATGAGGATTCGTGCCAACATATCATGTGGACTACTTTGGGATGTTTCTTTGTTTATTCTATTACCTTTGAAATTTCAATTTTGAGAATTTTCTAACCTTTATGATCACATACCAAAAATAATTTACTTAATTATAAAAGGATTGTGTGCTGAAAAGTATACTCTTAACTTTACTATGGAAGAGAACCTTTACATGTGTGAATTGTATCAATTAAAATAAAATCGATCTCAGCCTTAGTTGAAATACATTATCCAAATCCCTAAGGAAATTTCCTTTTTAACACAAATGCATTTATTAAACCTTTCATTAAAATATTAAATTGTTTGGGGCACTTACAAACTTCACTTTTTCAGATGTTTCCATAAAAGATTTCTTTAGCATGCTTCCTACAACATTCTTTTATCCAAAGCCTTAACAATGAGTTATTTCATGGGTAATGTTCGGTTTTTTCAATCTCTTTATAGCAAAACTTGTTCTTCTCTTGAAATCCAACATCCAAACCATGATGGATTTTGTGCTTAGCATCTTATTCAATATTTTACTAAGAGTCAATTTGTTGGTCCTAGACAAGTATTCAATTTGTTGGTTCTATCCATTTTTCTTAATGTAACTACTTGTTCATGCTTGTTGAAAGTGTCCATTTCTTATCTTATTTGCATTTATATTAGGGAGTTACTTTTTCTCCAAGAAAGAGTGGATACATTTTTCTATTTTCTTTCTTTCTAAATATAGATTAGAATTTTTTATTCTCAAATATTATAAGATTTTTATTAGTCTTTGTATATTTTGACTAAATTAAAATATATTTTCAATTTATATATTATTAAGTCAATCTTACCTTATAACACATAGGTAATTGTGCCGACCCTAATTACTTCGGTCAAACATATTTCATATGTTTTGATTTATTAAAGTTTAACCATATACTTTTAGTTTTTAGATTTTTTATATAAGAAAAGTAGTATTTATTTATGTTATTATTGGCTAGAATTTGAATATCTTATTGCAAAATACATCGTAAATTGTGATTTTGCAATCATTACTTTTTATTAATGCATTGTACTCCATTCTTGTCATATCAATACTTTTTATACATTAATAATTATATTAAAAAAAATAATTGAATGTTTTAATTCAAATTTTAACAAATAAATATAAATATATATATATATATAATATATATATATAATTTTTTTAAAATCTAAATTCAATTTTTAATAAAATAAAACATATGCTTTTTTATAAAATAAATAATAAAATCAATGTTATTATTATGTTTTTCAAATATAGATTAAACTTTAAAATAAAATCTACATATTTTATAAGCTAATAATTATCTTAAAAGAATTTTTTATTGAATTTTTAATTCAAATTTTAAAAAATAAAATATATAATTCTTGATTTTGATATACAACCTTGATTTGGAGGACTAATGTAGTTCAAACGTAAAGGCAAGCATAACATATTATGGTTTTTTTAAAACTATATTTGCATAAGCATTGGAATTATGGTCGTGCTCTTTAATTGCACATATGAGGACATTATCAATCAGAAAAATTCATATTAATGGAATTCTAAACCTTAACACTAATTTGAATTCAGTATTTTTACTGTAATTGAGCTATATTTAAACTAAGAGGCAAGAGTAAGTACTATGTAGCACTTGTTTACTATTAAGTTAAATATAATATTTCTTGTTCATATTTTTATACTTGCCCAAAGGTTAGATTTTTTTTGGTTTTTTGTCTTTGACTTATATTAAAACCCAATAAAAGTATAACGTTTTCATAATGTTAATCATAAATTTATATTAATACAAAATTTTGAAAATAAAAAGTTATTTTTTAAAACTTTTTTACAAATAAATTTTCTGATTTTTTTATTGGTGGTGAATATTGATTTGACAATTTTTATGTGGTATAAATTCAAAAAATATATTTTCTAGAAACAAGCTACGAGCTCTCCTCCGCCGCTGCTGAACGCGTGACCTAGCCTAGGTGATCGATGTTCCTAGCTAGTTTCCAGCGGCCCCCTGCCGCCTCAATGGAGCAAATGGATCCTCTAGAAGATGGAGATCCATTAACAGACCATCTACAAGAGCAATAAGATACAACAAATGTGTTCGCATCTCTCATCTCTGCTATTTGACCTCCCAAAAATAGGTCGTCGTTAACCAAGTTTATGAAGAAACTTGATGACATCCCAGAGATATCCCTCTCTCTGACTCTCCCTCGACAAGCAGTGTTGTCCCTAGCAGAACAAGGTCTGGTTGGCCAGTTCACAGGTTTATGGCCATTCCCCAAATTTGTCCAAAAATGGGTAGAAAGAAACCGGACTTCATCAATCACTGGGAAAATCTACATAAGGTTTTGCGGAGGAGGATATTAAACCTTCCATTTTGAAACAAAAGAAGATCACGATTTAATCTTTAGGAATAACCTATACTTCATGGACATGCTAGGATTATATCTAAACCGATGGATCCCTGATTTTGATCTTGAAATGGATGTTCCTAGCATCGTTCCAGTCTGGGTTAGACTACCGCATCTTCCTCTTCATTGTTGGGGAGACGAATTAGTAAAATCTATTGGGAATGCTATGGAGAAATACATCGACAGATGTGAACCAAAGGAGAACATGCATGTGTGTGTAAGGAACTGTGTCGAAGTGGATCTAGGGAAAGGCCTTTCGGAGGCAGTAAAAATCAAAGTAGACTAATGGACACATATACAACAACTGGACTACGAACAAATCCCCTTCAAGTGCAACGTATGTCATGAATACAGTCATTTCGCAAATAGATGTCCAAAAAAGCAAGAAAATGATAATGTTAAAGACCCTGAAACCAAATGGGAGCAAGTCAAACGGAAAAGATCATCCAACAAATAGACCATCCCCCCTTCATCCCAATCTCAAGCCTCCTCTGAACCTTCTCCATCCTCACCCATAGCTGATAACCCTTCCTCCCTTGCAAACCCCAACCCCTTCGTCCCCTTGGAAGAGCCCTCAACTCTCCCCTCTCCCTCCTCCTCCCACTCTCCCCCCTCATGCCTTCAAACCCTATTAACCTTCGAACCCCTCCTCCCCTTTCAGTGGATCGAATATTAACTAAAAATCAATCCAAGGAATCCCTTCAAACCCTTGAACACACAAAAAAAAAAGTAGGAATAAAATCCAATAAGGAGCTGAGAGATGAAACGACAGCTAAAGAGATGGCATTAGGAACACAACAACCCATGGACTCCTTCTTTGGAAAAAAGTTATGGGAATAATGAGAAAAATACAAATCAACACAGAGGGAAAGGTCCCTCATCTCACCAAACAAACAAGTAATGATTGTGGTCTCCTGGAATTGTCGTGGATTGGGAACACCTTTCAAAGTGAATGCAGCAAGAGATATTTTAGTAAAAGAAACCCCATACATATTCATGCTTCAGGAGACCAAAACAAGCAACCAGGGATCATAAAAAATGATAAAAATAACTTAAAAAATTATGACGGAACAACAATAAAAGGCATAGGGGCCTCAGGAAGAATTGTAAATTGTGGAAGAAAGGAAAATGGGAAATACTTCAACAAAAAAAAAGAACATTGGATCATAACATATTTAAAGAAAACAAGCACCAAGGAGCAATATTGTATTATCAACATATATGCTCCAAACTGCTACAGGGAAAAGGAACAATGCTAGAGCACAGTGCAAGAAAATTTAAAAGAAACACAAAATAAAAAAGTAATTATGGGAGGGGACCTCAACCTAGTTCTAAATATTGAGGAGAAATTTGGAGGGACCTACCATACAAACCCATCTAGGGAAGCTCTCGAAACAATTATGGAACAAAACAAGCTAATTGATATTCCACCAAGCAATGGAAAGTACACGTGGAATAAAAAAAGGGTGGGAAAAAGCAATATAAAAGAAAGACTGGACCGAATATTGGTTCAAGAAAACATCATCTCAAGTTTCAATTCAGCAAGATAAAAAATTATTCATATCATGACATCTGACCACAAGCCGGTGGCAACCACTTTGGGAATGATGGATAACCAAGGGCTGCTACCTTTTAAATACTACCCAATATGGGACAGCAGTGAAGAGTTTTGAAATTTAATCTCATAAGTGTGGATACAGAAAGTCACAGGTTCGCCTCACTTTGTGTGGGAATCCAAGCTAAAAAAATTGAGAAAAGAAGTGAAAATATGGGCAAGAGATAATGAAAAAAAAAAAAAAAAAAAAAAAGAAGAAGAGCTAAGCTAATTAAAAAAATGGACAATCTACAAGAGGCAAAGGAAAATAAAGAGGAGGATAAACAGGACTATCTACGAGAAAGGGAACTCTTTTGGGAAACATACAGAGAAAATAGAAAAGAAGAAGAAGAAATGAGACTAAAGTCAAGAAGTCTATGGCTGAAAGTTGGGGACAAAAATACAACATTTTTTCACAACTCCATGAAGCTTATAAGAGCAAGAAATCAAATTGACAAAATCCAAGTAGATGCACAAGAGGTAAATGGAGTGGAGGAATTAAAAAAAGAAGCACATAACCACTTTTAAAAACCTCTTGGTAGCAAATGAAGAAACAATATACCATGATATTTTTCTGTAGCATACTCCAAAAAAATAAATGAAGAACATAATACATAAATAATGAAAGAAATTTCAAAAGAAGAAGTAAAGGCGATAGTCTGGAGCCTCCACCCAAATAAGGCACCAAGCCTAGATGGCTTCACAAAAGCCTTTTATAGGAAGCTCTGAAAAACTAAAAAAAAAAGAAAAGGATTTACTAAGAATGGTAAGGAATGTTTTCAAACAAAAAAAATGGGAGGCAACACAAATCCTTCCTATCTAGCATTAATACCAAAGGAAGCAAACCCCTCCACTTTCAATAGATTTCGGCCAGTCTCCCTATGCATCTCTTCCTACAAGATAATAACAAAGATCATAGCCAATAGAATAAAGAAAGTTCTTTCGGAAATAATATCGGAAAACCAAGGAGGTTTTGTCCCAAATAGGCAGATCATCAACAATGTAATAGTGGTCCAAGAAGCCATTCATTCAAGCATGCTGAGAAAATAAAAATGAATTATTATAAAATTGGACATGGCCAATGCTTTTGACAGAGTCAGCCTATCATACCTCATGGTTGTCCTACATAAATTTGGATTCTCAATAGAAATTATAGAGGTCATCAAGGCTTGTATTATGGATCCATGGATAACACCGCTAATAAATGGATGATGCAGTGACTTCTTCCAAAGCTCCAGAGGACTGAGACAAGGATGCCCACTATCTCCTTTCCTTTACATCATAATGGTAGACACTCTAAGTAGAGCACTGGATAAAAAAAGAGAGAAAGAACCATAATTGGCCTACAAATTTCAAAAGGAATCAAAAGTATCAACCACTCTTTGTTTGTTGATGATACTCTATTGTTGGGAGGTGCCTCGAGCATAATTGCTCAAATATTTAAAAAAATCATGGATAATTTTTTGTAGGTCTATCGTGGTCTTTTAAACAATACTACGTGTAGAATTTATAGCTGGAATACCTCTCCCAAATCCATGCAAAGAATCTCACAAATTCTTTAGATCCCTATTCAAGAAAGTTGGAACCACTTCTTCAACCTTGGACTACCCATTTCAGAAGAAAATTTGAAATCAGAGTTGTGGAGTAAACAAATTGAAAAAATGAAAGAGAAAATTCAAAAGTGGGGAATGATGTGGCTGAACATGTCAGGTAGGGTAATACTAATAAAATCTTTGCTTACGACGCTCCTAATATATCAATATGCTACAATCATGGCACCAACAAGTGCACACAAACAAATGGAACTAATTGTCAGAGGTTTCCTATGGCAAGGAGGAAATCAAGAGAATAAAAAAATCAACTTGGTAAAATGGGAGTAAGTAACTTTGTTGTATGATAAAGGAGGCTTATCTATAAGGCTTCCCAGCCTGATGAATGTTGTCGTAGGAATCAAAATAAATTGGATAATGATAACCAGTAAGGAGAGTTGGTCGAAAAAAACTCTAGCCTCAAAATATATGAACCACCCAAGAACAAATTTGCTGCTGAAAAATATTCCAATAAGATCATGCACGCAAGTATGGAAGTCTGTAAAGAAAATAATACCAACAATCAGCAAATTCATCTAAAAAATACTAGGTAATGGAAAAAAAGTCATGATATGGGAGGACTGAATAATGGGGAAGGAGCCTTTAAACCTTCTCACGGGCCATGAAGACATACAAAATTGGATGAAGAGCTGAGAGCTGGCTAGCTGCGAGAGCTAAGGCTTTGTGTATTGTATTGAGAGCTGGCTAGCTGCGAGAGCTAAGGCTTTGTGTAATTTTGATGTATTTCCACCTTGTATGATAATACAGATAATGGAGTTTTTAGCTGAGGCTTTCCCTTGAGTATTTGGTGTGTTTCATGTGTATTGAGTCTTCTTCTTCTTCTGGTTATGTGTTCTTCTTGATCTTGCTCAAATATATTAAGCTTCCGCAAGTTTGATTGTAGAAGTAGATTAAAGTATTTTGCTTTAGTTATATTGCATTATCAGGTTAATCTACAGTCAAAATTTCTACATCAAATTTCAATTCTGGCCGCAAGTCCAAGGAGGATAAGCCACTCCTTCACTGGCAGATCTGCACGAATCGCACTTTCTATGACAGTCATCCCCATCGCTTTCCTTCTTTAAATTTCGAGACTATCCTTCCCTTATTCACATGCAGCCCTGTCAATGGAAAAAAAGTCATGATATGGGAGGACTGAATAATGGGGAAGGAGCCTTTAAACCTTTTCACGGGCCATGAAGACATACAAAATTGGATGAATAGTAGAGGATTCACAACTCTCCACTCCATCTCCAACTGGGAAAATCAAAATTGGCAAGAATGGTACATTCCAAGTATCCCTCAAAATCTAAAAGGACAATGGGATAGCCTTCGACATCACCTCAAAGGAGCAACACCAACAAGCATGGAGGATGAAGACACTTTTGTATGGGACCCAAGTGGAGGAAGTTATACAGTTAAGGCAAGATACACAGCTCTGCATGAACAACAGAATCAACAAGATTGGGCACTGTGGAAGTCTATATGGAAAAATGAAAGCCTCCCAAAAATCAAAATTTTCATATGGACCCTGCTAAAAGGAAAAATCCTTACTTCTGAAAACCTCAAAAGAAAAGGCTTATATGGCCCATCTAGGTGCCCGATGTGTCTAAAGGAAGAGGAGACTATCCAACACCTCTTTTTGGAATGCAAGTTCACAAAAGAATGCTGGAAGTAGCTGACAACTCCTTTGGAAGTTAACCTAAAGTTTTCCAGAACCCTCATGGATTTCTTCATAAAATGGAAAAAAAAACTTACCCTTACTCAACAAAGAAAAAGGAAACTATTAAAATGTTTTGGGGAAGCCTCCCAGTTGTTCTTTGTTGGAAAATATGGCTCGCAAGGAACCAAAGCATCTTTAAAGATCAGACACCAAAGATTGGAAAGATATTATCAAAAACATGGGGTCTCACCTCTAAATTTTTAAATGACAAGGGTACAACAGCAGTAGATAACAATCTCCTACAGCAAGAAGAAAGGGATTGGATAAGAAAGGCAACAATAAAAAACAGTGGAAATAAAAATCTCAGGGACACACCTAAAGTTCAGAATTGGAAGATCAAATTAAATGAGGAAAAGTTCACAATATGGAAAGGAAACCAAAACATATTTTGCTTGTTCTTTGATGGGGCCTCTAAAAATAACCCGGGGAAAGCAGGGGCTAGAGGAACAATAAATGACACCTAGGGGAACATGTTGGTATCCTATGAATGGGGACTGGGGGAAACTACAAACAGTAGAGCAGAGGCCTACAGTCTATTATTAGGCACAAGGATACTTTAAAAAAAGACCTATTAATGATCCAATTATATTGGGGGATTCGGCTATCATTATTGAAGCAATGGCCAACAACAAAAATCCTTCAAATGCAACGATGAATCAGATTTTCAAACTAATAAGGAACAATCTGGTCAATACAAGCAAAGTCACATTCAAACATATATTAAGAGAGCATAATAGCACAGTTGATCAATATGCCAATTACTAGATTGGAAGGAGATATAAGAGAAAATGAAGAGTTCTACCATAACCCAGTCCCTTAGTTCTATCCAATTAGTGATCATGACAAATCACACATTCCAAAAAAAATCAGAAGACCAACAAAAGGGAGATCCAAGGGACCACAACAAATCAATGTTCAGACACATCAACAATCCAAAACTCATGGGAAACTTATGATTTATTCAAGAAAATCCTGAGAGAATCAAATGTTGAAAATAGCAACAAGAAATGACAAAAATAGAATCCAGAATATTTCAATTTTAATTTGTCCCTGAATTAAAATCAAATTTAGACTCACCAACTACTTGGAAATAATTAATTCATTAATTATGGATTAATTAGTTGGAGAAATTCAAGTTAGAAGTATTTCTGCAGTCATGCAACAATTATCCCTTAAATTAAGGAGACAATCCCTTAATTATGGAGATAAGATCGAGTTATATTTGAGTTGTAATTAGTTAGCTCAGTTCACTGAGTTAAGTCCAGTTAAATTAGTTCCAAACTATTTGAGGAACTAATTGTGAGTTATTAGTCAGTGGATGCATGCATGCACTCAACTAGTGTACTCCAGATAACTGAAGATTCTCTCATGGGAAACTCATGCATGTCTATTATGAGAAAGAACTAGTTGAGTTAAATGTCAAGGACAGGTTACTATCAGTTGCATGTGTTTTCCTATAAAGGAAACTCATGCATGCAATCAAGGAAAGGTTCCTTGAGGATTGCACAGTTTTATGGTGTGTAAGAGTAGTGTTCCACTTGGTGAGGTGAGAATCATCCACTAGGAATTGCGCAAGGAAATAGGAGCTTGGAGGGCAGAGGAGAAGGCTTGTGAGAAGCTTTGGTTGTCTGCGAGCATCCATGAGTATTGTACTGAGAGCTGGCTAGCTGCGAGAGCTAAGGCTTTGTGTAATTTTGATGTATTTCCACCTTGCATGATAATACATATAATGGGGTTTTTAGTTGAGGCTTTCCCTTGAGTATTTGGTGTGTTTCATGTGTATTGAGTCTTCTTCTTCTTATGGTTATGTGTTCTTCTTGATCTTGCTCAAATATATTAAGCTTCCGCAAGTTTGATTGTAGAAGTAGATTAAAGTATTTTGCTTTAGTTATATTGCATTATCAGGTTAATCTACAGTCAAAATTTCTACATCAAATTTCAATTCTGGCCCCAAGTCCAAGGAGGATAAGCCACTCCTTCGCTGGCAGATCTGCACGAATCGCACTTTCTATGACAGTCATCCCCATCGCTTTCCTTCTTTAAATTTCGAGACTATCCTTCCCTTATTCACATGCAACCCTGTCAATGAGAAGACTAAGGCCTCTATTTCACATTCCCCTCATCGATTTCCCAGATCCTCTGCTTCGCATTCCCTACATTCGCGAAAAAGCCTAAGCATTTCCCTCATCAAAGCTCTTTCAATCAATTAGTGTGAAGAGTCTCCTTCCTTATGCGTTCACATAGCTGATAGTGACTTGTTCCATATCCCTTTGTTTGTTAAAAAATTTAAGTTAGAAACTCCTCTTGAACTTGTAACACTCATTGCTACTTTCTACCAAGCCCACAGTGCTCCTAAGCATCGCATTGGTCATTTATTCTAGCGATTATCAATAACACAGAGAAGTGGGAAAAATCAATAAGACATCAATCAACAGAAGAGGAGTCATCAATTAAAGAGAAGCGAAAATTGACTAAGGCACATTGCACACAGGAACTTCAAAAAGCACTACAATACCATAGAAAATCAAATTTCAGAAATGGAATTCAACCCGGTGGAGAAAGCTTCTCAGAATGACAGTTGTGGCACCTACAAAGTGAACATATTCATGATCAACAGACTCAAAGAAACAATTCAATACCTCAAATCGGAGATGAAGATGGAAATCAACTAACAGAAGATGCAGTTCGAGAATCAGAAAGCAAAAATCATAGCCCTCAAAAATGAATGTATACACTTGGAGGAGGCTGTTACATACATCAAAAACTCCACTCTAAGCTAGGAGGGAGAAAACTCAATATACCAAGGCAAAAAGCAGAGGTCTCAGCAAGAAAACTCAGCAAACCAATACTAAGCAGCTCCAGTTCCACAATAGTATACAAGTAATATGTCATATAACTTTATTTTGTTACTATGTCAGTTTGTTAGGCAATATGCTAGAATAGTTTTAGGCTCTATAAGAAATATGGGATTCAAGCACTCAAGTATTAGGGACTGCGCTCCCATTTTCCTATTAAGGCTTGACTATAAACCTTCTCGAATGTAAAGGAGTCAGCTCCTCTTCTTTTTTGGAAATACCAAATTTAACCGATCTTGTAAAAAAAATGCAAAAAAATAATTTTAAAATAACAAAATTCACGGCGAGGTTGGAGCGAGAGGGGTGCTTTTAAACCTCGAATAAAAATATGAAATAAAGTTCGCTTAGGGACTTGGGAAAGCCATGAAAAATCAAGCTAAAGCACTCTCTCTCTAGCAAGGCTTGAAGATTAACATCTCTAAAGGCATCATGAATTTGAGCATTGTAGGTGATTCATTGATGGTTATTCAAAAATGTATCTATGTCTTTCCAGAAATGAAGGTCTTCTTGATTCGAAAACCTCTCCATTAATCATAAGGATAATGTATCTCCTTAGAAAATTAGAAGATTTCAAAATATTCCATGTTAAAAAAGAAAATAACCATTTGGAAAATGACCAAGCCAATGAAGGGGTGGAACTTGAGCAAGGAACCTTACTCATAGATCAACATAGTGTTACATGTCAAGTCCCTTAATCAAAATATCAATCGTAATTCTTATGGATCACAATTGGAGCATGGGACTTAAAAAGGAACAATAGATATAAATATGACAACATTACGAGGATGCGAAGGAGCTCCTCGAGATAGGAAGATGGTAGATGGGCATTAAAGAACATGTGGGCGCAAGGGGGTAAGGCGATCATGATACAAGTCTAGTGGACTCTCTGCCCTTGGGTTAATAAATGAGATTTGAGGTGAATGAAGTCTGAGTAACACCACAATTCGAGTCGAGAGGAAATTAGCGGTGATGGAGAGGGTGGAAGGTGGCTTGGCTATGTTGCATAAATGAAATAAATTTATGCTTTACAAGATGGAAAGGAATGTTGGTAAGGGTCAGGTGATTATATATTGTAGTTGGCTGGAGCAACTCAATTATCGAATTACTTTAGTGCAAGGGAGAATTGTAAGGAAAATGGATTCTACAAGTAATGGAAGTGGCAATGATGTTGAGGAGCTCGGGCGCAACAAGATTGTAGTAGAAATTGTTTCCAGATCTTGCAAGTAGGTTGTCAAGGAGATAGTCAAGGAGATCAACAAAAACATGGTTGTTGTGTTTTCTTAGTTATTTGGTCTTGGGAAGGACATGGAGTTGATCCAAAAATCAATGGAACACTTGAATACTGGTGTTTTGAACATGAAACATAAAGTGCATAATATTGAATTGCAAGTGGAGACGACCACTATGGAGATTTTGAAGGAGGTTTTCAGGCTTTGTGAAGGCTTTGCTCCAATGGTAGAGGGAAATGTTGATGTTGCAAGTTGAGAACTGGAACCTAGTGTTGAGAGGAGTGTGGATATGGGATTGCCATCTAAGGTAGCTTAGGAAGAATTTGAGCCTAGAAGTCGCGGGTAGTTGTTGTCTTATAAAAAATTACGTTTTGTCGAATAATCAAGTACTGTGGATTCTTTTGAAAAATTTATAGTTTGAAAGATGTAAAGAGTATATATATGAATAAGATAAGTAGGAATAGGGTCTCTTTCTTTTTATACATGCACAAATATGAGATAGAGTTCTCCATGACTGTAAGGGACTTGACCCATTTCCAACTTCATTAATGAAAATTAATATCTTAAAAAAAAAAAAAAAAAACAAACAAAAAAAAAAAAAAAAAAAAAAAAACAAAAACAAACAAATAGTTACACCTGTATTGTAATGATAACAATATCTACCAACTGTTTTATTACAATGTACCATCAAATTTGGGTTTATGTAATTATCAAATTTTGGTTTTGTAATTTATGGTTTACTAGAGTGTACATGTCTCTTTAAGTGTTGAAAATATCTTATGACAGGCAAGTGACACTTATACAATGTGTGTCTCCTACCCGTACACACTCCTTTCATTTTATTTGTTGTATTCAAAGACATCATATCAATTTATTGATATACTACTATTATTTAATATTTCTTGTTTTTTTGTCAAGTCCCATTAGCACAATCGGTTGAGGATGGGCCTTGTCAACAAGGCAACCCAGGATCAAACTTCACGGGGGGTGTTTGTGTCTTGTGCTAGGGGGAGGAGACATGCAAAAAAGTCTAGTCAGCTAAGGGATGGTGTGGCCCAGGCCGGGTGCGTTCCCCGGGTTACTTTGACAACTTAGATGCCCTTGGGTCACGACTCCTCAAGACACAGGTCAAGCTTGGAGGATGACAGACAACTTGACAAACAAAACAAAATAATAAATATTGTTTTTTTTTTTCCCATAGGGCATATAATAGATGTGATGAGGTGTATTGTTAAGTCACCCTATTATGTGAAGGTCACAAGTTCAAAACTCCGTGAGCAATAATCCAACCATGTTAAAGGCTATTGTGGCTCAGGCTAGGTGTGATCCTCGGGTGATTTTGACGGCTTAGATGCCCCTAGGTTGTAGTTTCTCATGTCACAAGTCAAGCATAAAGTAATATATGGAGGACTCAAACAACTTGACAAACAAAAAAATATATTTCTTGTTTTTTTAATATATATGTGCTTAATTTAATTCATGACGTCAAAATAAAGAAGGAGATCAAGCAGTTGAAGGACCCACGAAGAAGAAGTTGTTGATGGATGGACATGTCCCTAGCTAAGATGGAGTTCTAACAAGTTCCTAATTACAAAGGAACTTGATCAAGTTTCTGGTCAGAGGAAAATTGCGCATGTCTTCCTCAATTAAGAGGAAGAGATAGACTGCGGTAATTATGGCTCCCGCAAGCATCCACAAGCATATGGAACTTATAATGAGAAGCTTCCTCGGGCAGGGAGGAAAGCAGGACACAAAGAAGTTCAGCCTAGTCAACTAGGGCCAAGTCACCCTCCCTTATGAAAAAGGAGGTCTCTCTATAAAAATTCCAAGTCTCTCTAATCAGGCTCTGGGGCTCAAACTGATCTGGAAGATCATCTCAGGAAAGGGATCGTGGTGGGTGGAGACAATAAAAAGAAAATACCTCAGCGGCCCAAACTCCAACATCCTCAATGACTCCATAGTAGACAGACCCTGCACTCCGGTGTGGCGCTTAATTAAGAAAGTCCTGCCCCACTTCAGAGAAAATGTCTCCAAACTCCCAGGCAACGGAAAGAACATCAAGATTTGGGCAGACAGAATAATGAATTCCAATCCAAGGAACCTTCAGCAAGAGCTCAGGCCTTTACAGGAATGGATGGAAGACCGAAGGATATCCACTTTGTATGACATCTCTTCATGAAATCAAAATAGATGGAGAGATTGGAAAGAGCTGCATCTACCCCAGGATCTCAAAGAGTTATGGCACAACCTGAAGTCTTCCCTCTCTAGATTAGCACCAATCAATAAAGAGAAAGAAGACAGATATATCTGGGACACATGTGGAGGGCCCTTCTCAGTTAGAGAAGGGTACAAATCTCTCCAAAACAGAAATCCTACAGCTAATTGGAACCTCCACACAGCTACTTGGAAGTCAGAATGCATCCCCAAGGTAAAACACTTCAATTCGACCCTTCTAAAAGGGAAAATTCTAACAGCAGAAAACCTGAGGAAGAGAGGAATCCAAGGTCCCTCGATCTGTTGCTTCTGCAAAGCAGAGGAGGAGTCTATACAACACTCCTTCCTCCTCTGTCCTTTCACTTAGAACTGTTGGAATCAGCTAGCAAGCCCCCTGGAAGCCCGAGGAAACTATGATCAGGTGCACATCCTTCAGAAAAACTGGAAAAAAAGACTTTCCTCATCAAAGAAAAGGCAAAAACAATATAATCAGAGTTTGGAAGTGCATCCCCGCCACCCTCTGCTGGAATCTCTGGCTTGCCAGGAACAACTATGTTTTCAACAACATACAACCAAGAGCGGTCACTATAATAGCAAAGACAATGGCCAACATATCCGAAGCGTTGAGTGTGAATTCCATAACTACTCCAAATCAGACGAGCTGGGCTCAAGAGGAAAAGGACTGGTATAAAAAATTCAACATTTGTCACACCCAAAATCCTCCCCCAAAGAGAAAAGCACACCAGAAGCAACCCATCTGGAAGCTCAGGGGAACCAAAGAAGAGATTCTCCACTGGATACGTGCCCAAAACCGCCCTACTCTCTTCTTTGACGGAGCATCAAAGAACAACCCTGGAGCAGGAGGCATAATAAAAGACCACAATGAGACACCGATTTGTCGATATGAATGGGGTCTTGGGAAAGTTTCAAACAATGCAGCTGAAGCTTATAGTCTGCTTCTAGGTTCCACAATTCTTTCCAAAAGGAGCTTGAGGAACGCCATCATCCTAGGGGATTCGGCCATCATCATATCATCTATGAACACAGGGAAAGAATTCATAAAGGAAGGTCTCAACAACACCAGAGCAAGGATTATAGACAATCTAAGACACATGGGGGATATAACCTTCATGCATGTCCTCAGAGATCACAACGCAGAGGCGGATTCTCTAGCAAATGAAGTAGTCAAAAGGAAGCAAGGCCAGGTTCGTGAGGATGACAGAACCTATGAAAAAGCAATCCCATAAGTCCCCTCCACATCAGCCGAGCCATCAGGTCAGCCCTCTCAAAAACTGTCAAAAAATCCACTTCAGCATCGATCCTTCTTACCTCGATCCTCCATCCTTCTTCATGTTGTCGCCTCCCATCATTTCCTTCGACTTCAGCGCCATGCTCCCTTACCCTCCCCGTGAAGTTTATCCTGACTTTTCAGGTAAGTGTCCCCTAAGTCCCCCTGGAGATCATTCTTCAAATCGGAAGCCAGATCCTCCCTCGGTCTCTGAAGCAAAAAAAATCTCGCTCAGGTATCATGAATGCACTCCCCTCACCCTTTATATCCCCCCTTCCCCCTCCGGCTTTCTCAGATCTTCATTGCTCCTTCAGTCTCAGTCAGGAACAGTGGTCTATGTAGAGCGTGTTGGTGTAATCCTTGTGAGCGTTTGTGAGAGTCAGTTGCTCCGCCCCCCTGCTCCCAGCACCAAGCGAAGCATACAACAGCCCCACAGTTCGGTCCTTTGGATCAGTACAGGCCGAGTTTTCTTCCACAACATCTACAAGCGGGGTCACCTTCCGAAAACCGCCAACAGCTGGAGGGACACAGAGCCTTGCTCTCCGTTACTGGTAATCGCTTTTTTTTAGCTCTGAGTTCTTTCCTTTTACTGACCTCGGGTTTCTTGGCAGCTGCAGAGGCTTGGTCATTGTTTCGCTACTCCCTTTCCACAGCCTCCATCGCCATCCGCTCTACTCCCCTCTGATACACTTCCCCAGTATTGCTCTCCTCTTAAATCCCTTTCTCCTCGCTGTTCACCACTCTTCCCATCACTCAGATTCCTGCAATCATCTCAGCAATATGGAGGATCAACAAGGCAACCAGGACGCGCATCAGAGAGTTATTAAACCCATGGACCAGCTCTTCAACAAAGAATGCACAATGTGCAAGGCTCACACAGTTATGATCAACAGGTTTGTCAAACACTTCAACGAGCTGAAGAGCGACTATGAATCCGACAGCAGATCGAAGCGCAAGAAACTGGAGAAGCAGAAGGAAGAAATAGAAAGCCTGAAAGGAAGGTGCAGTCACTTAGAGGAAGCAATAGAACAGATCAAAATTCTCACTCAGAGCTACCAAGCTTCAGCTTCCACCAAAGCAAGTGCCAAGAAAGATCCCATGCCCGATGACTCGGTCACCTAGAAACTCCCCTAAAATCCATGCTCTGTAAATTTTGCTACATAGGAGGCGCTTTTGTTAGGCAATATAGCCATTCCCTCTTTAATTTCAATTACCACAGAGGCAGTCTGCGCACCCGGTTTTGATCCTCTTCGCGCAAACTGACGATAGTAATGTAATAGAACTGTGTTTCTGTTTTTTATAATACAAAAGTACCCGACTTCGTTAAAGAAAAAAAAAAAAAAAAAGAGAGGAAGAGATAGACACAAGATTTCTATCTTCACTTGGGAAGAAAGAATGGAAGGATTGGGTAATCATCTAGCATTCGATACTCTTTGAGGATGTGTAGGGCATCCAAGATAAGAGTAGGCAAGAGGACCGATACTCTTTGAGGGCTGGGAACCCAAGACAAGAATAGTTCTAGAAGGTCATACTCAGTGAACACTCGTGTGGGCATGTACCTTGAGATACAATGATTAAGGTGTCTATAAGTCATTGGTCTTGCTAACATTGTGCTATGATCTTATGAGAGATAGAGTTGTTAGTCAAGGCCTTGCTATAAACAATGTTGGTTACTATGATGCTATGACAGACAGATTGCCAATCCAATTTCTCTTTTGTGAATTCTTCAAGATTGAAAAATAGCCAAACCCCTTGTAATGCTCTATGAATCCCTCCCTAGTTAAGAGGGAATGTTGAACAAAGTGTAACTAGGTTCAGTCTTCATAAATGTAATTTTGATATTTTTATTTATATAAGAAAATAAATATTACTTTTGTTATATTTATCAATGAGCTTCTTGCTCATTGAAATAGGTCTAACACATGTCAAAGTGCTATAGGTAAATAAAAGAGTCAAAAGGAAGTGTCAAAGACCCTTAAGGGCATGTTACACCATGTATATGTAAGTATTAGAGTCAAAGATATCCCTCCAAGCAAATTTACAAGTCATCTACATGCAACGACATCCCCAAAGAAGCAAAAACAAAGTGGAAAAGTTGAGTCTGCCTCAAGTCGGTCTAAAGGAGGGACAATCCTCTATATATAGAGGTTGTCCACTCCTCCAACGACAAGCAACAACTACCTTTGGAATCAGCGAAGAAGTTAGCCAAGAAAAGGGTGATAGTGATCTAAGTGGATCTTCAGACACAATGGCATGGAAAAGCTCAAAATTCAAAGTGGCAGAAAAGCAAGTATCTTGACATCATATTGAAGTGCTCGTTGCCCTGATTCCAACGATCCGAACAACACTCTAATCCGAGTTCAGATGATGAAGTTATCACCAAAATACTTTGCCTTTGTTCCTTTGGAAAATGAGGCATTTTCTCTAAAAAATGGACTTAAAGCCTTTAAAAGGTAAATTGCAATAAGAGAAGTCAAAAGTCAAGCTTAAGGCAAGGGCAGCGGAACCCCCGATTAGTGATCTTCGACTAATCGCAATCGAGGGCAAGCAATGGCCGATATCGGGACTTAAGACATGCGATTAGCGATTGCAATCGGCGATGGGAGGAGCGATCGGATCGACGAATCAGCAAAGAACCCTAGGCCGAAGCAATTGCGATATGTTGATAAGGCCAATAGCGGTACGCTGATATCACCGATCCCCGCAACAGGGCCATTGAACAACGCGATAGCGATTTGCGATAAAGGGCCGAACCCGATGGGTTTATAAGCTTGATTTCATATATTTGAAGTCTGGTTAAAAGGATTTTGGTCGGATTTTCTTATGTTTCTATGTATTATCGCTTGGAACGAAAAAAAGAGTTATTTTAAAGGTTTTGTTACGCCCGCCGATCCTTCCATTCAACGACTTTTATTATAATCAATCCGACCTCTGATTTAAGCATGCTTGTAACCAAAATCAATGATATAAAGCCCAATGCACGTAGAAAGTGCAGGGGAAGAGGATTTTGGGCATGTAGTTTGAGTCAAAAGCAGTGCAGAAGGGGCAAAAGTGCATTTTGTCTGAATTGGACAAATCTGATATGTTTTCAGCCCCTCTCGATGCCACGGAAGCAGTGCTGCTATCCATTTCTCCATCTGAGTTCTCCATTTCTCAGCCATTTTTTAGAAGGGAGGTATAAGACTCCTTCTATGTAACTGATGATGGTATTCTCTTCTTTTCATGCCAATTAATGAATGAAGGCCTCCCCATTGATCGAGCAGGGCCCGGAGACGTAGTCCAAGTTGGACAAACTCTGTTATCAAGTCTTGTTGTCTTCTTTTCATGCCTTATGTGTTTCCTCTTCTTCTCATGTGCACATTAATTTCTATGTTAAGCTGCAATTTCTACATGTGATTCTTTTAATGCATCTATAAGCAAAAGATCCCTGGATCAGATAGAAGTCAAGCATTAGGAGCCTCTAGTGCAACTAAGAAGAAGGGAACGAAACCAAAGTTTAGAAGGCTGATTTAAGGGTAAATTATAATCACACGCGCGAGAAAAGGAGGGCAGCCTGTGATCACTACAACAACAATATCACAGTCATATATTTATCTTTGTTTGGGCTAGAAACTTAGGCCTATAAGGCCTCTTACTCAAGCGAAGAAGAGTCTCTCCCAAGTGAAGGTAAAAGGAGTCAAATACACAAGGAAACCTCTCACATGTGTGAGAAACTAGGGTTGCAGTGTTGTCATATCAAGTCTACAACTACACATCAAGAAGGTGCTCGGTTGGTGAAGAGAAGGAAGGCAACTCCGTAAGTGAATAACCTCACTAAGGATAAAAGATAAAGTATCTCTTTTAGAGCTCACATAAAAATCTTTATCACCAATTGCGAGAAGAAGAAGGAGGACAAAGTGCCAAGAAACAAAGTGTCAGAAGAAGGAAGGACTTGACTTATGCTTGGAGGATATTCTTGTCAAGGGTCTAGGGTTTGGCACTGATCAATAGAAGCTTCAATAAGAGAAATTTACAAAAGGGTTTACCTCTCTAAGAGAGAGAGGTTTTGCCTTGGCAAAGAGCCAATATATTGTGTTCTTGTTTCTTGTGTTTTGATAGCAATTTGATGAAGTAAACAAACATACAATAATAATAAGAGAAGAAGATCAAGCTAGCAAGTTAAATTGGAAAAGTGCTTCACAAATTGTTATCAAGTCTATAAGAATCCTACTATATTTAATTGCGCTAGATTCTTCAACAATCCTTTTATCCCATCCTCCCTTAAAAGGTGGATCTAAAACCTTATATTGGTAATTGGATAAGAACTCCCAATTTACCCCACTCCTCTATATATTTACAACCTTCCATGTGCATGAGGTTAGATTTTGGAGAGTGATTCTACCCTTATGTTGCTGTTGTGAGAGGTTTCATTTCACGCATTTAGGGTGATTAGAGGTGCACATTGTGACAAGGAAAGGACAAGGAGCTCTTCTACAAGATCAACATCTATTTGTGGTTGTAACTCTTTCCATTTATGTCAATGCAAATAATTATCTGTTTTCATATATGTGATGTTGTTATTTCATATATTTCAAAACCATGTTTATCTATTAAATAGAATAGTTAGATGATACTCCATAGATATTGTAGTTTATTGGCTTGTGTTACCTGACTGTGCAGGTTCTAATTTTGGCAATTAGAGCTGGAATTGGAGCATTTAACCTAAAGAAGGACCGAAGAATGCGACAGATTCCAGGTAGGCTTCATTTTTTCATCTATTTAGTTTAAGGAAAGCTTTGGGTTCCTTGTCTCTATTGTTCTAGGCTAGCTACCAAACCTAGGGGATATACTTTTGTTTGTAATCGTAAATCCCGCATAACAAGAAGTGTGGATGGCAAGATCCCAGTCCAAACTATTTTACCAAAGACCAATGAAGAAGGGAAAATAATATTAGAACCAGAAACAATCTTAGAAACAAGGATTAAGCGACTAAGAATTTGAGAAACAAATGGGTGCCACATTAAATGGAAAAACCTACCAGTGGAAGGCCAACACGGGAAGATGAGTTGTTCATGCAGAAACACCCACAAATAGTGAAGCATTGAGTACAAAACTCTTTTTAAAGGGGGGGAATGTTAAGCCCTATATAAGGCCCATGTTAACCTTAAAACTCCTTATTAAACCCCATATATTGAGTGATTACATTTATAATGTTATATTATTATGTAGGTTATACTTTTCATTGTGTCATTTTATTATATTTGTATCCTTAGAATCCTACATATATACTAAGGAGACCTAATCTCGGGATCATAAATTCTTGTCTTATATATTGTATTCATGGTAAAAGTAGGTTCCCCCTTGAGGTGGGCAATAATTATTGGTTTCTCATCATTCTTAAGGCACAAGGTTCATAGCACTAAGTTTCTTCAAGGTTTTCAGGATTTCCCACTTGATCATAGTTTTAATTTCATTGGGGTCCACTTTGACATCTTCATGATATATAATATGACCCAAGTATTCCGCTTCTTTAACCCTAAAGGCACATGAAATGTATTATCACCCTTTGAAAATAGATTTCTAGTTGTGCAAACTTTGTTTCTTAAACTCTAGCCACGGTGACCTATTTTTAACTCTAGCCGAAATCCCTTTGTATTTCCAACTCTACCAGTGTTTCCCCATTCCCCTTTGAAATATCGTAAAAAGACATTAATAAAACATACTGAAGGCCTTTTAAAAGGTTGGGACCCACAAAACTTTATTGATATTGCCCCATTTCCCATTGCAATATGTATCCGCTCATCTCCCTTTTCCTTTTGCAATTTTGATATTGCATCTCGCAAAGTTTCTAGCCTACCGTAATAAAGTTTCTTCCCTCACCGATTGCGATATCACAAATTCTCCGTCGATATTGCACATCGTATATTCCCCACCGACTACTATATAAGTCCCTTCTCCCTCGCCGATTGCGATATTGCAAATTCTTCGTCGATATCACATATCATAGATTCCCCACCAATTGTCATATAAGTCCATTCTCCCTTGCCGATTGTCATATAAGTCCCTTCTCCCTCGCCGATTGTCATATAAGTCCCTTCTCCCTCGCTGATTGTCATATAAGTCCCTTCTCCCTCGTCGATTGCAATAACTCCTCCCCCTGCTGAAAGCAATATCGCAATCAGGGATCACACAAATCATAAATATCTCCTCTACCGATATCACAAGTCCTCCTCCCGATTGCAACAAGTCCTCCCCCGCTGATTGCAATATCGCAAATCGAGGATCGCTCAAGTCGAAAGTTCCTCCTTCGTCGAAGCCCCTTCCAACTTGCGATGGCGATGGATGCGATATTTTATATATTGTCGTTTGTTACAATTTCGGGTCCAGCCCGTCTATAAAACATTATGGAATAGGGTAAAAAGGCCCTCTCTTGTATTGCGATTGAGATTGATTCGACCCGGATCAATGACCCATATCAATCAACATTTAAATGTCTATTTCGCTTCTGCTTAGTAGGATGACGATGGTATTTTTCGGTGTATAGGTCGACAGTTGAGGTATTAAATGAAGGCATGGAGATGTTAGAGAGTGATATGGGCCAATCTTATGGAAACCTCCACAACAAGAAACTTAGGACAACAATGGCCTCATAAATGAATTTGATTGTTTCCCTACACGTCTTTGGAGAGTAAATGAAGGTATGGGGACTCAAGAAGATTAATGGCTCATCATGAGGCTCCAATTAGATACACAACAAAGGACTGCCAAGACATTCTCCACTTTTGGTCGGTAACAATCAACTTACAGTGAATCGTTCCCAGTTTTGAAGAACGGGTGATTCAAGCCGTTAAGGCACAAGCGACAAGGACCAGCTGAGTAGCTAGAGGGAACATCATGGCAGAGACGCAGCCTGACCAAAGGCCATAACAAGAACGGATGCGAGATATTTTCCTCGCTATCAGCCAATTTTCCTTATATTTTTTTGTATTTCTTGCATTTTAAAAGAAAGGAATCAAATCTCGATTGTAATCATTTTGGGCAGTAGAGATATCACGGGCCTATACAACTAGTCAATCTGACAGCTGGCCCTGGGCTGAGATATTTTGTAAATGTTGATTCAAAGCCCCCCCTTTTTTGTATAAATAAGGGGGAGAAACACTTAACAGAGGTTCCAGAATTCTACACCCATAGTGGTCCAAATTCTATGGTTCCATTTTCGTTCTAATGCTTTTTCACAAGGGACTCATAGGATATATTGTTGAATGTAAATGGACTGGTAAATGAGACTCCTTTTGAAGATTAATGAAACTATCTAGTGGTTTTCCCCTATGTAATCCCATTCCATATATGTTTTTTTGTCTCTAAAATAGTGTGACGAAGCTATCAGTTTATCCCTTGTTCATGATTGTAAATTTGTTACCAAGTAGAAATAGTACCTATATTAGCTAGTGATTTACTTAAGTACCTGTAATGTGCACATATTTGCTTAGTCTTTTGGATACAAGTGTGCCCATGAGTATATGGCCTAAAACCCTGACTAACACTCCACTACTGCCGCTCTTTCATCTCCTCCATCTTCCATATTTCTACTGGAACATTGTTTCTTAGGATTATTTTGGCAGCCCTATGCATCGAATTCCCTCCTTTATCTCCTCCTCTTCACCTTTACTACAACTGCAATTAAGCTTCCTGTTGTTGTGTGTCGGCCACCAGAACCGGGCATTCCTCTTTGAGGTTGGGTTGATTTACCCCCTGAACATTTGGATCCATGTATGGGCTTGAGTTTACCTTCATGAAAGCTTATTGAACCAAGGCCCTTTTATTAATTTTGAATAACGTGACAATTGGAGTGCAAAGAAAGCCCCCATAGATAATCCTCCAAGCACTCCTCTATTTAAGATGTTCTAGGCACTGGACTACAATCAACCCAGAGGCTGTCTCTAGGAAGACTTCTATGTCTCCCGAAGCACTCGTGTTGCATGTGCCATTAAGAGTGACGACATAATGCCTATATATAGTTGTTGCTCATCTACTGGTTTTAAGACCCCATCAAGATGTTGTACATGTTCTTCCCAAGGTTTGTTATACAATAGTAGATCATCTAAAAATACGAACACAAACTTTCTAAGGATTGGTTTAAAAATAGAATTCATTAAACTTTTAAATGTTGAAGGTATATTAGCAAATGACACAACCAAAAAATCATAACGACCTTCGTATGTTTTGAAGGTTATTTTGGGAATGTCTTATTGCCTCATTATGATATGATGATATCCTAAGGCATCCCTCTAAATAACTTGGAAGGATTGTTGATAACTTTTTGGAGATCCACTAGAACGAAGGATATAGATGTTTTAACATCTAGTGAGTACAATTGTGTGATTACACCATGGTGTCCCTTCTTGAAAATTATGAGCTATTTTTTCCAATGTTTGTGACCATTGGAGCCCCAATGCAACATCAACACCACCCACTTGGATTGCTATCATGGGACTATCTAGCAAATCCTTCCCCATAGTTAGCTTAATATTATGGAACTTCCCCAAACAATTTATGGTTCCTCCATCTTCTACCATCACTTGAAATTAAGGTGGTGAAATTGTAGAGCAATTGAGAAGTTATGCTAATTTGTAATTGATGAAGTTATGGGTATTATATGAATCAATCAACATTGTTACCTTTTTTCTTTTTGATATATACTTCTATATTAAGGGTTCGTGTAGTACTAATATTAGCCAATGCATGACAAGATATTGTTGGAGTAGCCTCTTCTATCTCTAAATCTTACAATGGTTCTAATTCTTGATCTTCTTCCTCTTCACACTCTATGTAGAATAATTTATTCTCACCACTTGTTGTCTCGATTAAAACACAATCCCTTTCCTATTCTTTAATCCCTTTGTCGAGGCGTCAACCTTGTCACTTGAGTGAGGTTAGGAGATGGGGCATGATATTCTATATAGTTGTTAATGACTACTCTTCTAATATACATATTTTGAATTTCAACTTTCCCTACCCAACTAGAAGCATGTTCTAGGGATTTAGACTCAAAGAGATGCATCTCATGTTGGATGCTTTCCTCTAAAGTTCTTGTAAACATGTAAAAAAAATTATCCTTAGTAACGTTTTTTACCATGAGACTCAACTTTTGGAATTGGTTGAAGTGCTTTGTAATTGGATCTTTTTGCTAGAAATTTACAACTAAGCAGAGAATGTATTGCTATTTATATCCCCATAATGTGTCATCATTTCCTCTGTAAAAATGGACCCAAGATACAATATAATAGTTTTTTCCTTTTCTCAAAACGCTTGATACCATACAAATTGATTATCTTCTAAATACAAGGTGCAATAGTTACCTTTTGTAACACTAATGCTTGGTGTAGATCAAAGTATTGATCCATCTGAGATAGCCATGTCATAGGATCTTTACCATCAAATTTACTAATATTGATCTTTGGAATGAATTAGTTTCTTGGTGTTGAGTTGAACCTTTACTGCTATGGATCTTTCAGTGATAAATGATAATGATTATATGATTTGATATTTGTGATCTCCATAGGTGATAGACCCCCAAAACAATAGTTCACTTTACTTTCATAATTTCCTTGGATCTCCATATGCCTTTTAGGAAGCCTCTCTAAGAGAATATATTTGATGGAATTCATGGATTTTGTATTTCTTCCTTGTTCTCATCCATCTTCCTATGCATCTTCTTTTCCATTTTATCCATCTTATTTTCCATGTCATTTTTAAGGAATTCCCAAGAATATGATCCTCCACTTGTTTTCACTTTCATTTGATGTCATGTAAGATATTCTATGAGGAGTTGTATTTCTTGTAGAACCATTTTCCACACGAGAAAAAATAATATTGATCCTCTTTATCATCATTTTTGGTCACCCAAATATTATAGTCAAAAGTTATGCAACTTGTTAATTACATACCTTTAAAAACTTAATTTGGAGATTGTTTGAATGATTGGCCTTTGTCTTGATATATCTCTAATATTTAAGCCCTTATGAGTCTGAAATGTCGACCTATAGCACCCTAGGGCCTAGTGTGATTTCTTAAACTCCTGAAAATTTCGTAGTATGAAACTTCATTGAAAAATGTTATAGCAAAATGTCCAAATGACTTGTTTAAGACTAATTATAATGTATAATAAGCCAAAATATGAAATATTGCCACATGAAAATAGATATGTAATATTAAAATTCTAAAAAAATTTAGAGTTTGATGCTTCACCAAAAAAAAAATTATAGTGAAAATCACAAGATGTCTCTTTTAAAACAAATTTTAGGATTAGTCACAAAATCGTATATCCCATAGACTATATATCTAAAAGTATAACAAAACAAAATTTGAAAAGTTTGATCAACTATACTATCATGTATCTCCCCAGTCTCCACAAAATTTCATTATTTGAAACTACCCCAGAAAAGTTATAGTGAAAATTCCAAGATTTTCATTTAAAACAGATTTTAGGATAAGTCATGAACTCTATCTTCCAGAGCTTCTATCTTTGAAATTACAACAAACTAAAACTTGAAATTTTGACCACCTATAGCTTGATATTTCTCCCTAGTGTCCCCGATAATTTATTACCTAAAACATCACATAAAAATGTTATAGAGAGAATTTCAAGATGTCTTTAATGAAGGAGCAAAACTCTTCGATCATAATTCTTACAATAAATGTTATGAAGCATGTTCCATAAAAATGATAAGAAGTCAAAAAATACAATCTACTTTGAGAAAAAAAATCTCCTTTTCCAATGAATTTAATACACAAGATGAGACAGGATGATCCTAACACTAGGTCCCCTTGGTATATCTGAGAGGTGGAGGCTACAATTACAATGGAAGGGTACAATGAAAGGTTTTTGCCAACCTGTTAATATAACACTAGAAATGTAATAACTCAATATATGGGGCTTAATAAGGAGCTAGGGCTTAATAAGGTGTTTTATGTTTAACAAATTTCCATGTAACCAATTGCTACCTACCACTCTTAATTCCCTTGGTTGCCTTCTTTTATGCCACTTTCAACTTGAACTTCTTACTAGGGGCTATAGTCATTAATAAATTCTCATTAAGACCCAATCCACCTTCCACCTCCCTTAAGCCACATTCAGCCATAGGTTTTGTAGATCTTAGAAAATAGGTAGAGGATATACATACTTATAGGTGGTTTTAGATGGTCGAGGGGATGGTGTGGATTGGGATTTTGTCTTCTCAAGAGATACCATCCCATGTTGGTGGAGGCCATTAAAGGATTCAAGAATATTTAAGGGTTTTGTTTCAAGATCATAAACACCTCATTCTTTTGAAACATGAGCTAACTTGAATCCTTCTACTCAATCCTCTTGTTAATTTGAATCCCATGAAGCACACGAGGAGAGTTTTATTCATTAGGGAAAGAGGAGACCTTTACATTGTTTTCTAGGACCAAGGTTAGGTCTAAATTCCCCAACAAAATAGTGGCAACGTTGGGAGAGGGTTGGAAAGACCCCTTTGAATTCCCAGGTTTACATCCCATGTTAGAATTTGGAATATCATCCCTCAAACTTTGTAATTATTGATTATGTTAATGAAAGGAAACGTGAGCGTGGAGGGAGAAACTAATTCAATTTTCTTGCCTTGTTCTAAAAGAAAATAAATTGTGGATTCCTCCATTACAATTTCAATGTTACTTCTTTTCGGTGAAACTTTGGCCCTTGGGCATGGAACACATTTTTAGTTCATGAATGAATTATTGGATGTCGAAAAAACATGAGTCTTTGTCAATGACTCTATGTCATTATAATTAGTTAGGTTGTTTCCTTAATAAACACCACCCTAATCATTTTTAACTACATGCATGTCATTTCTCTACCTCCTTAATGGATCCTTCTTTTTCTAGAAACACTTAGAGTATTTAGTAATAGAAAATTTGTAATTAAGGTATCCTTGCTTATGCCATATGTTACATTTGAAAGGTGTAACCTCACAATCCAAGGTTTTTTAAAAACCAGTCCACCCCCTAACCTTAAAAATCCAAACATTATGGAAACCCTAGTGATAAATCCATATGGACCAATATTTAGCCATAAAGTCAACCCTGTGTTGTATAAATGATTCTTAAAAATCCATAACATCCCTCAAGCAATTACCAATCAACTTCAACATACCTTCACACACAACTCTAATGGCAAGATGGGCAATTTAACACACATAAGGTGGATTGTAATTGATTAAAAATGGATCCAAACAACTGAATGGTTGTAATATTTAGTACCTGCAAGTGAAATTAGGTGTTTAATGGAGGTTAGATAAATAATAAAAATGTAAAGGTAAATAAGAGAAAAATTTAAAAGGCAATAGCATTAACCTGGAAAATGGCAATCCTGTGCGGAGCTAGGGTTTCAAGCAACGTCGCCCCAAAGTTGAATGCTGCCAATGAAGGGTTCCAGGGACACCATAGTCGTAGCAGGTTTGATATCCGAGATTTGACCCTCAATGATAGCGAAAATGAGGGCTTAAGGCGGACTAACGATGGGTTTACCAAGCAAAGAGAAATGCTGAAAGAGAGCATACAGATTCTCTATCTCGTATATGGAGGGGACGTTGAGGTCATAGAGACCCTGTTTGATTCAGGAACAAAAGACAACTCAGAGGCCGCTTATGAGGGTTGTAAGGATGTGGTCACTCTACTTCTCAGTAGAGGAGCAAACATCAATCAGCATGATCGATGGGGCAACACTCAACGGTGGAGAGCCATCGGCTCTAGCATTTCAAGAACAACAGGGTTTGAAGCCGCGATGATGATGACGTGGCTTCTACAAAAGATCTACATAAAGCCCACATGGTTTAAGCAACAACCCTCTCATCAAACCCTTGAACCCCAATTCGCAAGGCTGTTGGAAATTCCCATCAAGCCAACCCTGATTTTGGCTTCTGAACTGCAAGAAACCCTTACTTCAAAAGGATCCAAAAAAGGTCTCATCATCGAAGCTCCCAAATACAATGATCAGTTTCGATTTTGGGGCACAAATACAGCCAAGACTGACAGAGATGCTGTGAAACAAACTCTGGAAATGTCCACTGCCCTTCAAGCTAAAATACTTGATGCTAAAAGAGGTGATATACAGAGGTCCATGGGGTTGCAGATGGAACAGTATAAAGCAGAGCATACATAGTTAGATGAAAAATGGGAACAGGGAACCAGAACCTTGTTAGGGAACGTAGAGCTCACACTGTGGCGAAGAGTAACTGCAGCTGTTCACACAAGCTACCCCCAGTTGGCAACAAAACCTAGATCTCTGGTAAGTACCCTTCGCTTCCAAGTTTTTGTCAAAACCCTTGTAATAAAAACACATTTGCTTTGGGTATATGGAACCAATTATGTGAAGCATCTGAAGAATCTTATCTCACAACAAGTGGGATATCCCACCAGTTTACAAAATTTGATACATGGGGACAAAGCACTCCAAGACTCCAAGCATCTTAAGGATTACAAAATCGCATCTTTGTCAACCATAATTCCCAATATGAGACTAAGAGGTGGCGTGGCAGATAACAACAAAAATCCTTATAGGGGAGAAGGAAGTGGGAATTGCTCAACAAAAAACGCATAAACATATCAGGGGAAAAATTGGAGGTATAACTTTCAAAAACATTCTCCAACGGGAAAATGCATCCACAACAACACCAAAACAAGCAGGAATGGAACCAAGGCCATATACTGTGGAGCAGTTGAATTATACCCCATAATTAAACATAGATATACCAGAAAATAGATGAGCATTCTACTATATTTGAAAAAAAAGCTTTAATTTTTATATTCAACTGTTTTTGGCCCAAGCCTGTTGAACTATTTCATTGGATTTTCACAAATTGGACTACACAATGTGAAATACATCTATGTTCCAAGGGGTTCTTCATAGTGAATTTCCCTACAACAGAGGCTAGAGATATTATAATACAAGAAGGACCTTGGTTCTGGGGGTCCACAGGTCTCTTCATCACACCATGGTTTCCTAATTTGATGCAATTACAATGGTTGTTTCTAGGATGCCAGTTTGGGTACACCTACACAACCTTCCAATACACCTCTGGAATCAACAATTCCTTGCAGGAATCAGTAATACTATTGGGCATTACATCAAAATGGACACCCAAAGACTAGAGGAAAGAATCTATACTTTTGCACGAATTTGTGTGGAAGTAGACCTCAGTAGAGGATTGCCATATCAAATTCAACTGAAGCATAGATAGAGGTGCTGGACACAGGTTTTAGATTATGAAAATACAACATTCATATGCAGAACTTGCCGACAAACAGGACATATACAAAACACGTGTCCAACAGCCAAAAAAGACAATGGTAGGAAGAAGGAAACAAGGAAACCAACCAATGGATGGCAATTTCCTCCACCACTCTCTAATGAGGAGGAGGAAGAGGATGTGGAACATGTCATTCCCAATGAGAACAATAAGATGAATAAAGAACCAGAAGCAGAGAATATAAATCCACAACCAATGGACTCATAGCCAGTAAAGATACCAGAAACAATGGATATCAACGGATCCAAATGACAACACATATCGAACACCTCAGATTCTGATAAAGACAACCCCCAACCTGTGGCTGACACTTCACTAGAACTTGTATCTTCATTACCAACTCAGGGGGAGTGGCGAAAGGTTGAGAAGAAAAATGGGCAAAAAGCTTGACTTTTCCCCACTTGTACGTTATTATCTTGTTTTTCATGAACTTTGATCAACAACAAACTACTACTGATGGAATGCGCCACAAAATCTGCAACATGTAATTTTGTTTTAATTAATAAAATTACGATTTTTCTCTTGAGTTGTTGTGTGAGCCCATTAATCTATTGCATAATTGACTATATTTCTATGTGGATGTCAAAGTTTTTGTTGTTATGATTATGGTAATTAATAGTGAATCATAGTTTGATTAGTTACAACCATTTCTCCAATCTAAGAAATGATTACTAGTCTATCACTCCATTAAGAAACGTACAAATCATAAGTTATAGGAAAGCTTTCCTTCTTTGCGAGTTTCTTTTGGCATTGATCCTTGACTAGTTCTAAACCTATTAAGTAACACCTAGTTATCATGAAAACACTACTAAAGACACAAATCAATTTATGTTGCCGCTCCTATGATCATACAATCCTATTTATTCAACAAACGGAGGCCCACATCATCCACCAATTGTCTTAATTGAAATCTATAGTTATAATAACTTAGTTGTTGCATTTTTCTAGTTAAGTTGCTAATCCTAGCTCTTGGAAACTATTAAATTTCCTTCCTTGTTAGACTATTGGGAAATGGATAGAGTCCTACACTCTCAATGAGGGATTTTCCTATTATCTAGGAATTTCATTTTCACTACATACAAGTGAATTTAATAACCACATTAGTTTGATATCTATAGCTCAAGATTCTACCAACCAACATGTCTTTTAATAAATTGTAGGTGTGAGTCACCTTGCAAGTAGGGCATATCATATTTCCTTTACATTTCATGCTCTATAACACAATCTCATTACACACCATACCTCAACCAAAGCAACTATACAACTACCCACAAGAAATGCCAAAAATTCTGTGGGAATCACGCCATCAAGTAGTTAAGTAATGTTACATAAAAAGGAAGTGTTTTGATTCTTCCTCATAGTTGGACCAACGTATTATATTTTATCAATGGATTGACATCTTTACTATTTAATAAATGTGCTTTATTTAATGTGAATTCAAAATGAATAGCCGTTGGATGTCCTCCCTTTTGATGGTATAGGGACAATTCCTCTCCTAGTGCAACAAAAGAGGAATGATACATTTGTTCTTGGAGCAATATATATCTAAAGCCATTATGCTCTTTATTCCTACTGGAGAGCCACGCTTTCTTATAGGAGTATTGATTAAATAAATATGTTTGAGGTGTTATTTTTCAATTTGTTGTTGTAGGTAACAAAATGTATGTTGCACTATCAATTGAGTGTTGTACATAGCTTTGACTTGATTACTAGGTTTGCTTATCCATTCACAAGCTAGCTTGTCTAGTCAACCATTATAGGGTCAGCTTTAAAGAAATGCTTTATATCCTTATAACGTTAACATTGAACCTAGATCTTATCCGAAGACCCTCTTACAAAGAAGAGCATAAGTTAGTGTTTTTCTTCTCGTTGATTTTGCCTTAGTGTCGATAGTCCCAACAAGAAGAACCATCCTTCTATACCTCAAGAGGAGGCGTAAATTGGTAAGGCAAAATTTTTATTCCATTGATGTAATTAAACCTCAGTACATGGATTATAGGCATAATAATGGTTGATTGGAATCAAACCCATTATGTCTAGCTAACAACTAGTTTATGTCATAAGTCCAATTGCAATATGGGGAAGATTAGGTTGCCATTTTTGCATATATAAAAATAACGAAGGGAAAATGGCCTCCTATATTAGGCATTGTAGGTAGTGAGCCATTCTCGATATAAGCCACTTTTTCTAACATGTTAATAGATGGAAGCAAAGGTGCTTCTTGAATGTGTGATCATTGATTAAAACTGGGGCCCTTAAATTGAGAGCCTTGACTATTATTACATTATTGGAAGGTTTTTTCACGTGGAGGTTACATGAGACAACAATGGGCCACTGGTTGGTGTATTGCAAGATTGCGTTCTCGTAGAATAATGTGGAGTGTAGAAGTTTTCACTCGCAATTACAATGTTAGAACAAGCCTTACAACTACTGAAAGGACACAAAACTTTGTATAAGATTGAGAAGAAAGGTTAGATTTTAATTTCCACAAAGGATCCATGTTGGCAAAGAGAGTGGGCTATAAGTTCCATACTTATGTTAGATTTTAGGCTTCTGTGGAAGTTTTTTACAGTGGTATGATCCGGATTGTCCACAGCCTTTTGTTCATTGTGTCGACGTTTCAAACCCCAAAGGGGGTCCATCATCAGGACAAATCAGAAAGATAGAAAATGAATGAAAGATTATTGAGAGAAGGAGACATGAACCTGGATATAACTAAACCAAGAACCCTAATTTTATATAAGGGCCGACACTTGATTTCAAGAAATTTCTCTTTTTCATATTTAATTTAATTAATTATTTAATTATTCAAAA